>JAAMPD010000563.1:45535-59380 GCA_025266255.1 Trissolcus basalis | reverse complement strand
TAGTGGACAAGCATTGCAATAGGTCATTACCTCAAAGCAATAAATTAAAATAAAAAAATAAAAAATAAATATTTTTATCTTATCGAATTTCAATTTATTTGAGGTGTAACAGTAAATGAAGTACATCAGAAACTGCGTTTTTGAAATGGTAAACCATGAATGCTTTTTTCTCATAAATATGAGGCAAATTTTTCAAGAAATTTTGTAACTCGATTTCGAGATGTTTGATTTGAAACCATTGTAAAAATGTATCTCTTGTACATTCTATGTGTAAAATTATATACTCTTTACAAATATTATTGCCCTCTGAAAAATGAACACTTTTCAAACTGTAGTTAATAAATTCCAGACATTTCGTCAGAAAATTTTTTTCACAAAAAATTACAATTTAAAATACATATCAACTTTCAGATTCTTTCATTGAAACATTTTTCTGATGAAATGTTGAAAAGTTATTTTCCCTACTGAGCCGTGAAAAGTGAACTTTTCTCGGCTGCGGGCCTCTAAAAGTTCTACTTTTCAGCCTTCGTAGGGAAAAATATCGTTCTGTCCTGGGCGTGAAAAGTAATTATCGGGTGAGCGGGGGTTGACAACCTGAGCCGAAGGCGAGGGTTGTCACCCGCTTGCCTAGGATAGAAATATACTATTACGATTTGATAAACAATAAATACGAAACAGAACAAAATTGACGAAAGTGTGCAAATTTGACGAAACTGATCAATCGAATTGATCATTTCTCTGAAAATTTAATATTCACTACGAACATTTTGTTCACACACTTACACACGCGATTTTTTCACATTCACTCACTTTCGCATTTAAACGCGGATCCCCACTACCACGCTCACACATATCGCACTGCAACGTTCACACGAACCCGCCGTTCTCAAACGGCCAAACCTTGAGGCATGCGCGGAGCGCTCAGTACTATGCGCATGCGTCAATGCTTGCCGCGCAATACTTGTATCAAAAATGGCGGAAAATTCGCATTTTTCACGATTTTCTTTATTTTCACATAAAGAAACACACAAACTAAATGAAATTTTTCCATGATTTTCGTATGGCGACTTTCAATTTATTCCAAGAACGAATAGTTCACTCGAAAAAAAAACAAACAAGATGCACGACAACAGTCGGATGACGTATTTTCATACAAATCGTCATCAGTTTCATATGTCCACGCTAGCGCGTATTGCATTTCCACACTAACACATTGCAATCTGGTGGCGCTAGTGTAATTTAAATTTAAATGCATTGAAAAAATTATTTGAATTAAAATACAACATTTTTTAATAAAAAATGAAATTAAAATATCTGTTTCAAAAAGCAATAATACAAAAAAATATTTTAACATTCTTTCATAATTTTGAAAAATAAGAAAAAAAAGCAAATCTATTATAATTGTGAAAAAATATTTAAAATTAGGAGTTTAATATCATTTTTACTTCATTTTACGGTATATCACTTGGCGTATTAAGCTTAAGTTTTATTACTTGCATCATTTTACGTATAATTATTACGTAACAATTTTGAGTATTTGACTTTATTTATGTTTATAAATTTACTTTATAATAACTGTTGATGAAATAAATGTATATATAATTTGAAATTTTTATTCCATGTCAGAATCATCAGCAAAGTTTCAATATTCTATATTACAAAGGGTGTGTTATATTTATCTGAGACAAATCAGCGTAATAAGCAGCTCAAAATTTCACTTATTCGGAAATCACGATTAATACCCTGCTAAGTCTTTTAGAACTGTCGACTAATATCGACAACAGCGTTTATATAAGGCGTGACCCCGTTGCGGAGACAGATTTTAGGGTTGTCTATTGTTCGCGTGGCATCACAATTAGATCAGCCAACACACGTGCGGTCATAACGCCCATTTCACTTGACGTTTGCTCTGAATCCATCAAATAACTTATTGTCCATGTCCAAACGGATAAATCTTTCCCTAAATTAACAGAATCGCATCATTTTGATACGTTATTCGTTTTCGCAAATGAAAAATAACAACAAACAAATCGAAAATAAATTCTACTTTCATATAATTATACCAGAATTGTTTTAAATTCAATTTTCAATGTTCAAAATTTCTGCATTATAAAAAAAAACTTATGTATAATATATCTATACAGTGAAGGATAAATTTACACTTTTATTGTAAAATGACACTATGTATATTTAGTGTGACTTCACATTTTTCGTAAAGGGTAATTTAATTATATGTCATAAAACAATCATTTTAAATTTGATAATTTGTGATATATACATTTTCTGATTCTTTATATATTGTGTATCATAAATAATTAAATTGTGTTTAAACAATGATTATTTAAAATAAATTTCTATTGTATGACGAATGAAAATTATAATCTGTATTGAAACTGAAACGTTCAATGTGAGCTTTTGCAAGTGCCGACGCCTTCCAAAGCATCGATCCAGGGCGTCAGCTTGCAGTTATTACAACGACTCGTATAACTATAGCTGCCAAAAAGAAGCATAAAAACCTTCAGCGGCAAATACAACAATTTAAAATAATCATTTAATGTTTGTGAATCTCAAGTAAAATATCTTCAACCCTATAGAAAGTCTGGAACATTTTATGTTTCTCCAGGGGCATATTTTTTATCTTATTTTTATTGCATAAAAACTGAAAAAATATGAAGAATCGTTTGATAGTTAAAATTATTTAGATGAAACTTATAGAGATAATAAATTTGGAAGCGCAATCAAAATTATATGAGAAACCAATTTTGGTCTCAACTGAGCTTGAAATAATAGTTTATTATTGCAATAACTTATGACCGCCTCCGTGCTGAAATGAAATTATAAAACAGAAAACGTAAAGCAGCGGAAAATCTGTTCCGGCTAAGAGGGGAATCAAGTGTACCCTTATTAAATTGGTGTTTCAAAAAATATGTAGGAGATACAAATACGTCATATTATATTAATAATGTTATGCACCCTGATGTCATTCGAGCAAACAGAATCGCATTGGACACGCCGAAATTGCAAAGCGTCTCTGACACGATGCGTCAAGTGAGTTAGCTAATATATATTGAATTAATAACTGTTCAACCAAGAGATCACACTTTGCTCTTTTCTGACAGTATGTTAATTTATTTTCAAATGATCTAATAAGATTACAGAGTTGATTTAGAAGATTTCAAAAGACTTTAATTTACAAGTTAATGTAACAATTACGAAGATTTATTGTATATCATCCGAGCACTTTTTTATACAGCTCAAACAATGGGAATTTCTTTTTCTATTTTTGATTGAATTTTTGTTTAAAACAAAGCCAAAAAGTTGGCCAAAATCATTATTTTGATCATGATATTTTTTAAATTATATTTTGATCAGATATGTACAATTGTTACTCTAATTGTTATCAGTTACAATCATACATTTTTATTCAAAATTTGAAAACGAAATATTATTTAGAAAATAATCTATTAGGCGGGACGAGCGGTGGTCGTTTATTTTATACTGGATCTGTAAAGCTCCAATGGAACCGAAGAGCTTTGCGCAAGCGCTTTTTGTATGCGATGGAATCCGCACCTGCAATTCAGTGATGTGTAATTTTCTCGAAACAAAGTCGCAATTATTAAATACAATTAAAAATAACTTGTTTAAATTTAATTTTCATTCTTGATACAATTATTATAACAATTTTCAAATCTTTTTGATGGTGCAAAATATTTTTATCTGGCCCTGTTTAATCATGAAACTATTTGTTAAACATGTGAAAAATGTTTGTAATTTTTGTTTAAACAAATTATTGTAAACCATTTTCATAAATAATAATCATTTTTTGGAAAAATCAAACCACGAAAAATATCAAACAGTTAGAATTGTTCTTGTAAAATGTTTTTCAAGCTCGGAATCAGTTAATAATGAGTGTATACGAAGAAACAGATGAAAGTTTATAAAAATAATAATAATAATAATTATGCAATTAGATTAAAAAAAGCTATACTTTGTGCTAATGCAGTAGAGAACAGTTACGAGCCTGAATTAGGGGCGGGTCTTATCTATTATTCTTGGTCCCTCCCATGGAACATCCCACAGGATGTGCTTGTAAAGGACACGTTAACATCGCTTTTTAGTTACATTTGCAATCCAACTGGCTAAGTGTTCGGGTATCCTGAAACGAGTGACAAAAAAGAACAATCCGCGATTAAACTGTTGCTGATGCAAACACGTTATTTTTCTTTTTTTATTTTCATACGCCAAGATTGATACGCATTCTGAAGATCGTCTTCAGCGGATTCGCCGACCTGAGCTGCGGGATATGAGCTACTCTGAACCTCTTTGGGAAATTAATGGAAACCAAACTTCTGTAAGTAAATGCAAATGAAAATAAACAGATGCTTGTCTTTTAAGAACGAATATTTCTCTCAACACAAATTTCAAGTAAAATATGTGGAAGTTGTTGAAATCAGAATACGCATGTTTCGATTCATATTTTAACTGAAATGATAAGGAAATTGTTGGATGTTAATTTTGAAAGTTGATATTTTATTTAAATCAATTCGTAGATAATATCTCCGGAGATGTCATCGCAGTACGTTGGAAATACAGATATTGGGAGTTATCCAATGTGGGATAGTTCTGTTTTGTATCAAGCTCCACCTCCCTCACATGCTCATGTCAGTGATCATGGACTTTACAGACAACCCTGTGCTCTTTTACATCAAAGGTGTGAAATTAACATAATCAAAGCATCCGTCAATTATAAAAACGATCTAAATTTGAATAACAAAAAATAGCCCTTATCAATCTGATTGACATTCGCAAGAATTTATATGTTTGTATGTTTTCGCAGTCGTTATGCACAAAACGGTAGGTCGCCAAATTTGCCATCATCAACAACAAAAAAACCAAGACGCAGAGTAGCGACCGTGTCTCAAAGACGAGCTGCTAATATTCGTGAAAGACGGAGGATGTTTAATTTAAATGAAGCTTTTGATAAATTACGCCGAAAAGTAAGTCTCATTATTCTTTGCAATTTTTATTCAAAATCATATTGAATTAAATGATAATATTATTATTTAAATTTTCAGGTACCAACGTTTGCGTACGAAAAACGTTTATCAAGAATTGAAACTTTGCGTTTAGCTATCACTTATATCGCGTTCATGGGAGAATTATTAGGTTTGGATTCGAGTAGTCCCAAACCGGAATATATTCCTCGTGATTACTATATACCAAATTAAAAAATTTGCATGAAAAATTGCACTTTTTGACTGATACAAAATATATTTCAATGTCTTCCATTAGTGTAATCTTTAAGATAATACCGATTTGATATATTACTATATTATATTTTATTTATACTTGAGGAATTGATTTTAAATTTTAGAATTGTAATTATAACTTATTCTAGTCCCAAGGTGTAAAATCTAGTCAAATAAAAGAAATATAAAATTGAATTGAAATTTGTCATTGAGTGTATTTAATCCTGCCTGTAAAGTTGATGAAAAACGGGAATATCAAAAGAGGAATGCATGATATTAAGAAACATAATCTTTATTATTCGCTACAATATTTAACATGATAAGAATAATGAACATGATTTTATTTTAGAACGATTATATTGTTTTCTTCTCAGCAAATTTGAACAGCGTGGAACATTCGATAACATTTCTTATGTACTCTCTTGAAACTATATTTTGAAACAATAACAGTAGCTAATAGCTACGAAATAATTGAAACGACATACTGAAGGCATATTATTGTCAAATTTCTATATACAATGAATCAATTGATCGGAACAAAATTCAATACTTCAAATCATTGGTCAACGAGAAATGAATTCAAATTAAATATCTACTTAAAGAGCAATATCTCATTATTTACATGATCATTAAGAATATTTCATTTATATTTAGTGGATGGAATTGTTAGTTTTGCATGACAGTAATCTTAAATTTGGCAATTGAAATTTTCTTGGTAGTTATCTGCCCTTTTTTAAAGTACGCAGTAATGATATGTTCTGAGAAAAAAAATCAAAATTATTTTCCAATTGATTTGCTAGATTGCAATTGCAAATGATATAAAGTTCTAATTGTATAAAGCTAAAAGAGAAATTAAAAAAAAATGTAAAAACAATCAAAATCAACATTATACTATCGGATTTATGATGACAAAAAAGATTCCGAGTGACACTGAAGTTAATGAAAATGACAATTTTCACTACCGAGTCTCTCTGAAACAGAATGATTTGTAATCATATAAGTTGAAAACATTTTTTTGTTGTACAAATTTTAAATCATTGATTGTTGACAATAATTAACGTGAAATAATTGACGTTACGTAAAATGTATATCATTGTCAAACTAGTATATGTACAATTAAAATCGATGAAAACATTTCAAAATATCTGGCGAACAAAAAATGAATTTTAAATTAAACACCTATCTCAAAACCAACAGTACGTTATATACATAATTATTATAAAGAATATTTCTTTTATATTTAATGGATGGAATTGACATCTTTGCATGACAGTAATCTTAAATTTGGCAACTGAAAAATGTTTTTTCCTCTTTTAAACTTTGATTGCGTTGCGACAAAAAAATTCATTTAGTTTTTCAAATTGCAATTGCATCACAAAATCTATACCCTATGCACAATCTATTTACAAAAATATACCGTAAATATTTGTTTTTGCTTTAAATAAATTATATATAATATATGCATCTTTCTAGGCAAGCAGACTTTCAGGATTGAGTATTTGTGGCATTAAAAAGTTTCTACGTCGTTGCAGTCACGAGTGTCGTGGCCGAACTCTGGAAAAAAGCAATTCAAAATGATAAATCATTTTGAATCATCCAATCGGTGATTGAATGATTAATTTTTCATTTTGTATAAATTCACCTTCGCAGTTTTCGCAATAAGGCCTTGGAGCTGGGATTTTTTTATCTCCCTTGGGAGGTTTTTGTTGATCTTCGAATGAATCTTGATCTTGGCGGTGACAGTCTTCTGTTTCGTGAAGATCAAATTGGTCACATATATCACAGAACATACGAGGTGGTACTGCCATTTTATCTATGGTAGTTCTAGAGAAAATCAAACAGATCAAAATATTATTTCAATTTGGAATTGACAAAATTGCTTAATTGATAAGTTTTGCAACATCATTTAAAATAATTCAGCGTACCGACTGTAATCATCCGCTTCGTTTGCAGGAATCCCCATCTCGAGTACTTCAACTTTGCATTTGAGTTTTTCATTTTTACGCTGCATGTCCACTATCACAGAATTCAAAAAGTCAATCTGCAACTTGGAAGACTCGTTTTCCTCTTTCAGACTTTTAATTTGTGCTAACACGTCTAAAATTAAACACTTTTAATATATCTTGATTAAATCAAATTATCATATTCATCCAATGTTAATTTACATACCTGATTTCTTCAAATCGTCATTATCAGTTGCTTGAACGTTCGGTTCAGTTGAAATTGCCTTTCCATTTGAATTGTTTTTCATATTTTCCTGAGCTAACTTCAAATTTTCAGTGGCTTCATTCAACTTACTCAGCAGTTGTTTGTTCTCCTTTTCCCTGAATCATGAAATCCCAATTAACATAACCATTCAATGATTTTTCTTAAAAATTAATTTTTAACGAAACATTTCCTTACAGTGCAACTTGACCGTCTTTGATTCTCACATTCTGTTCATTCAAAGAATTGATCTTCTCGACAAAGCTCTGCGCAATTTTCTCCGATTCAGCATCCTTCATCTTCACATTTTCCACCAACGTATTCAACTTCTCTTCGTAATTTTTAACCAGCTTTTCTAGTGAATTCTTTTCTTGCTGCAACTTCTCCTTTTCGGCCACAATCATTTCTGCAGATTCTCCTTTACGTTTGAGCTCCTCCACGGCCTTGTCCTTTTCAAGCTGAACATTTTTCTCAAGTCCTTCTATCCTCTTTTTGAGCTCATTTATCTCAGTAACTCTACCCTCCGCCAACTGCTCAGCAGCGGCAATTTTTTCTTCTAACTCCTTCTTCAGCGCCACGTGCTTTTTCACCATCTCTTCTTTTTCTCTCGCCTCATCTTCCGTAGACTTTTTCATATCCGCGAAAACTTTTTCCTTCGAAGTTGAGATTTCTTGCATCGTATTCTCCATCTTCTTCATCAACTCGTCTTTGTCCTGCAATACCTGTTTCAACGAATTCAATTCCGACCGAGTTGCCTTTTCTATTTCTTGAACATTAGACTTTTCTTTCAACAACATATCTCTCTGCTCTTGTTCCGCTCGAAGTTTATCATGCAGCGACCGGATTTCATTCTGCAGAGAATCGCTGCCCTCGGCGGTCGCTTTGACAGACGAGTTAAGCTGCACGATTTCCATCTCCTTCTGTTTGATCGTTTCCTTTGCCACTTCTAACTCTTTCAAAAGATTAGCTTGCGATTCTCCCAAATTATGTTTTTCAGATGACACTTTTTCCACTTCTTCGCTCTTGTTCTTGACGTCGTTCGACAACTGTTGCAAATCCTTCTTTTTCTTATCAAGCTCGGCTTGCAATTTCTGAATCTCGCCATCCTTGGCTCGAAGATTTTCTCGCAAACTGTTGGCCTCTGCGTTCGTGTTCTCGAAACGCTGCTCTCTGTTCAGGCATTCGCTCGAGAGCTTTTCTATTTCCTTTTTGTTACTTTCAATCTCCTGCTCTTTGTGTTGACTTTCACTTCGCAAAGACTCGATGGTGGAATTCGCCGTTTTAATAATCTGATCCAACTCGGATATTTTTTTGGACATCGATTCAATGGTGACGTTGATCTGTGCCTCCTTAGTTTTAAATTCGCCTGTTAACTGGGCGAGATTTTTGTTCGCCGTTTCCAAGTCAAAGGCAAGCTGTTTCTTTTCCAATTCCAATTGCTGGACCGAACTCGTGGCTCGTTTGAGGTCCTCCTCAGCTTTATTCAGTTTGGCGTTCACAGTTTCTAAAGATTTGCTCAACTGGAATTCTTTGTCTCGCGCTTCGTCCAGCTCCTTCTCCTTCTGGCGCAGCTGTTCGTTGTACTTGTTTAATTGTGCTGACAAGTCGTCCGAAGTACTTATTGCATTCGCGGCGTCCAGTTCCTAAAATAAACGTCATTTTGTAATGGAAAGAAAAAGTTTTGCAAGATAATTGTTTCCCCAGATCGGTGGTCCCGTTCGTGCTACGTTTTGTTCGAAGAACTACAAACCGATTTGTGTTTTTCGTCCACGTAGACGGCTATTTTTTCTTCCGCCCTTTGCAATTTTCGTTTCATATCTTCTAGGTTTGTCTCGTGCATGCGCAACTCGCTTTCCAAATTCGATTTCGTTTCTTCTGATAGCGACAGTGCATCTTGCATTTCTGTAATAAAATTCTTGTTAATTTCTGATTCAAATAAAATTAAAGTGTAATACGTACATTATTTTCAGACGTAAGCTCTTTTGCAAAGTTACCTGTTGTTCTATCAAACAAAATTTTTATTTCCCCGTCTTTGTTCATCGCGATATTTTTCAACTCGGTTACATTTTTTTCTAAGGTCTCAATTCGCTGATCTTTTCTAACTATTATTGCTATTATGTCCTTAATGAGCTTGAGGTTGTTCATATATCGCAACCTGACATTTTCCTTCAAAAGTTGGAACTTTTCTGGTTCTATGTCAGTCAATTGTTTGACATGAATTGCCTCCTTATTTGCGTTCAAAGCAGCTTGACTAGCGGCATCGAGTTGATGACCGTTCTAATAAAATAATAAAAAAATCATTTCATTATTACACTGTCACCTGTTGATATTTTTTTAAATCACATAACCTGCAGTAAACTTACAATGTTCGCATATTCATTATAAAACTTTCGAAGTTCATTTTCGATTTCACTTTGAACTGCATCTTCTTCGTTGAGAAGCAAGGAACATCTTTCACCGAACAATTCAATTTTCTGTTTTAATTCTGAAAGTTTCAAAGTTGTGATAATAAATAACAAATAAAGTTCACATCAACAATCAAAGTAGACAGTAATTTTGTACAACAAACTTACCTTCTATTTGTTTTAAAGTCTCTTTCTCGTGTTCGTCTTTGGCTTTATGAATACTTTGAGTTTCAGTTAACTGTTGGACCATCTTTTCACAGTCAGCCATCTTTTCGTTGAGCTGTTCCTTTAATTTTTGAATTGTCTCCTCATTCTCTTTCAATTGAGCTTCGAAATTTTCCGTCACCATCTTCATCTTTTTCTCACTCTCATTCTTAAGTTCTTTTACAACTTCAGTATGTGACGATACATTCTTCATGTTTTCTGTCTTGAACTTCTCAATCTCCTGCTTCACCATCTCGTCCTTCTCCTGGACCTTCTTCTGGAACTCTTGAATCAACTTGTTATGTTCCTCTTCTTTCTGCTTTTCCAGACGTTCCATATTCTCCTGTAGATGACGCAATTCTTTCTGCCAATTCTCACACTCGATCTCATGTTCCTTTTGTAAAATATCAAACAGGGCACACTTTTCATCCAATAATTTCTTCGTTTCCTCCGCAGTTCGTTGGTGCGAAAGCTCTTGCTGTTTGTGAGATGAACTCTCCTGGCACTTTTTACTAAGAGACTCTTGCAATTCGTTTATCTGTTGGACGTATTTTTGGAGAACACTATTCTTTTCTGACAATTCCTTTTGTAAAATAGATTTGGCTTCTTCCAAGTTTTTATGTTGGTCTTGAATTTCTAAAACAAAATAAAGGGGAAAAAAATTATTCAACTATTTCGATACAACATTGACTTTGGGAATTGTGAAACCAACCTTGGAGATCATTTTTACCCTGGCTAGTTAAGATCTGAAGTTCGGTGCGAAGTCGAGCTAGCTCTTCCTCAGCTTCGAACAACTTTGTACTGTCTTTTTCAAGCTGAATCACCCTTTCACGTTCCTCGGCAAGTTGTTGCTCCAATTCTTTTACTCTGCTTTCATTCAAAGTATTCACAACCTGTTGGAAGAAAACCCCCAAGGCATTAGTTCCACTCGAAAAATCATGAGGAATAAATCTGAACACAGGTTAGTGTTTTTATTACAGGTTGAGTATGTGCTGCGATAAACAAATGATTATAATATTGTTAAAATAAGTGAACTGAAATGAAAAAAAATTATCTAAAACTAAAATTGACTGGAAACTAAAAGCGAGTATGTAAAAAATTGACTGTCGAAACGATTGAGTTGACTGGCATAAATGAGCTGAATTGATATCCGGATGAGGATCTAAGCAAACTAGGTGATAAGCAGTGCAGAAATACAGCCGCTTCAGCTTTCACAGCTTCACTAGTCGAATACTCACATTAGACTCAGAATTCAATTTCTGAAAAAAATAAATCGTATGTCTTGTTAGCCTAGGCTGTGTGCTTCAGTGTGACTTCTATTTATCTCGCATGAAAATGGAACAATGATTTTGTCATGTGGGGCAAATGATCTCAATAGAAAACCAACGCTCGGCCTTTTCGCTACTTTGAAATGAAAAATAAACCACCACCGGGAAAGAAATTGAAACTAAAAACTCAAGTCTCTGGTCCCAGCACATTTTTGATTGTTTCTGCAAACTACCTGAATATCATCCTTATTGATAGATTCTTCTTCAAATCTGAACAGAAGGTCTTCGCATTTTCTTCTCTCTTCTTCCAACTGCAAGTTCAGTTGATTCTTTTCTTCGAGCAGAGTTGCGACGTTATTTCGTGCTTCTTGAACTGCTTTTTCTTGTTCGTTTCGGTACTAAAATTAAAATGAAATAATTTTAATTTCATTTCATAATTAAAAATACGAAATAAAATTGTTTCTGTATCAATACCTTTTCATATTCTTGTTTAAGAGCTTGCAAAGATTGTTCAGCTCGGTCTGCCTGACTGGCAGCTTTGGTCATACGATCCCTCTCCAAATCTCTTTCCTTTTTGAGAATCTCAACCTCTTGTTGTTTATCTTTTAATATTTCCTAAAATGCAATATTCAATTGACAATTTTCATTCAACCAAAATTTCTAAATCTACTGTATCTACTAGTTCATTTGTTTTTATTCTCTACATACAGTTACCGATCAATCTATATCTTATGATCTCATCAAATTAAATTTTTACAACTGCTGACATCTATCAGCTGGATGAAATTTCATAACTCATTCGTATGTATTCACTTTTTTTTTGGTAACATTAGATTTGAAATAAACTGAGTAATAAAACGTAAAAAATACGTTTCAATTTGAGGGACAAGAAAAGGAAATTGGTGTACTTTTTATTTGCAAAAACTTGTTCACTTGATAACAAATTACACAATCGCAAAAAACAATAAATAAGTTGACAGAAAAAATAACTCTGAAGCGCATGAAAAGTTAATGTAACGCAAGCGCTGCTGTGTATAAGACTGCCTCAGAACATTTTTTTTGTTCTACAAAAAACAGCGAAAAAAAAGAAAACAAATGCAAGAAGAAACATGAAACATTGTTTTTTTTTATCTCAGTTGAAAAAAAATGTTAAAACAATCCAAGGCTTCTCACCTGCAATGATTTTCGTGCAGGTGTGGCGGTGCGCAAACTCGTTCTCTGCAATTTCAAACAATACAAACAATGATCAGACAATAATCATGCACTACAACCTCATGCGAACTACTTTCGACTGGATCACAAAACAAACTTGGTTGTACAATCAAACGACTGTTTAATCTGTAATTTACAATCAAATAAAACTTAACAACTTGTCATCGACCTTGTTACTTCTACTTAGATAGTTTTCATGCTGGATTCATTTCTTGTCAAAAGTGTGACTGCGCAACAACTTTCCCTAAAAAGCAACGAGCAACACTATAAAGCTTCTTTCTTTAAATACAAAACTAAACTTCGCATAATCAACAGTTTTTGATTATGTGTCAATACTTGAGAATTTTCAACTTCAATCTTACGGAGGAAATTCAGAGGAAACATATAAAGGAAAGGGTGAGGTGTTCTTTTTTCTTTTCTTTTTGGATTACGCTAAAGACAGCAGAATTGAACAAAACTCCAGGAAATGCTACAAAGGTTCCCATTCCGGCACCGCAAATCTTACCCTGGAGGCTGAGATTGTTCGACTGATGTTGGTCGCTGTGCTGCCGATGCTGGATATCGATGCGAGGGACTCCTTCGAACCTGACCTCTTGAGAGAGGCGTTCAACGAGGCCCCGGTAGGCCGATGCACCAAACACGTCTTATTTTTATTTGATGGCGATCGACTTACTTTATGCACGGGCGCAAAAAGACCGTACTTGGGACGACACTCAAAGTACCTATCGAATTAAGAAAAGGTTCAGAGATGAAGATGACAATGTTAAAATTCCCAATCGATCAGAAGACTTGAACTTTGTTGTTTTAATTTTAACTGAATTATTTTGTTATTTAGTTTGTTAACGTTTCGTTATACAAATTTTAAAATTTGTTAACAATCTTAAAAATTGAGAATTTGTATTTGTGTGATTGTAAGAAAATTAATTCGGAACGATTTTGTTAGCTAGAATTAATATTGATTGTTAATATTTGATTTCGATATTGAGAATTAGTAGTTGGTATCAACTTTTTAAGGGCTTTCATTCACACCTACGGTAAAACCTGAGTCGGGTAATGTTTATTTTATTGCTTTTGAATATTCAGTTAAATTCTTGTGTTTTTTTTTGTTCGTACAATCAATATGCGATTACAAAATCGTACGTATTTGATACAATTCAACAAATTCCAAATCATTCTCAAACCCAAGGTTCTAATTGGTTCAAGTGTTCTGAACTTGACGATAAAAAAAAATAATACAAAAAGCACCTCTTTCCCTCAACAGTGCCGTCATTTTTGCCCAGCGGTTCGTCCAGTTCGACACCG
>JAAMPD010000563.1:0-45518 GCA_025266255.1 Trissolcus basalis | reverse complement strand
GAGACAGGGTTCGTCCAGTTCGACACCGCACCAATCTCCGGATGCGAATTCCGTGGCACCGAGGTATCTCAGCACGCCAGTTTTGCTCCCTTGGCTGGACGAGATGATGACTCTTTCTCCTATCCGTAGCTGCTCTTTCATCGAAACCGACGCCAGGCTTGAAGTCGACGTGTCTAATGGGTACATTTTGCGTACATTTTTGTTTTGATTATAATTTGACAGTCAGATACAATCTTTTATTTTACAATACATGCCCACAAAAAAACTTTTGGTTTACATGCTTCGACAGGCTCGTGAAAGCTCGGTGATTATGATGAACACGACGCAAAAGCTGCACAGACGGATGGATGGGAACCCTTCGTTCGTCTGAGCTCGAAATTGTCGGTGCGTTTTACAGTGCAAACTACATAATCGCATTCAAAAATCCTTTATTGCTTAAAAACTTGGAAGCATAACACAAATTTTTGGCTAAGCGTGCAGAATATCTACGGTGAACAGCTCTCGTTTCTTCCCGTTTCTCATACAAATTTTCATTTCAAATGTCAATTCTTTCATTGGTTCAGCTTCTGTTACGTTTTAAACGCTGAATTTTAATACCAAGGCAGCAGGATAGTTTTCAAGATAGCAATTTTGGCTTATTATTAAACTCGAAGAGAGTTTTGAAAAAAAAAAAAATGCATCCTGTTAAAGTAAACATACGTTTTGTACTTGTTCATCAGAATTAGTCAGTCTGTAGTTATGGCATAAATAAATTATTACTAAGCTAGAGCGTATCTTACATATCTGAGTATTGCGTAAGCTTGTGTTTGAATTAAAATTTCAGAATAAATCAACGACCCAAATAATAATAAACATGAATCTAAAGCTGATGATTGTCCTTAACAGACGAGCGATAAAGCAAAATATCAAAGCGCAAATTTGTTTTTATCAAAACTGTTTTTGAAGATTGGCTTTCTCATTCAAATTGACACTTGAAACAAGTAGGGGTACAACAAATACAGACTCTAACTACGTGTACTTCGGCTCTTACTTAGCGAGGGGGAGACGGCCTTGTTTAGGGATCCTCTCTTGCTTTCTTGGGGCGACGTGGTTCTTGACCCACCATACGGACAGTCCACACCCGAAAGGGGGTACCTTGTCAGTCTCGTTAGACGAGAGAAGATCCCTCTTTTCGGCTCACATTGGAAATAACGACAACCTGCTACCGATCCGTCATTTTTTCCTGAAACCACAAGTTTCACATAGAAAAAAGGCACAAAAAAAGACAAACTCGCAAAGTCTAATATTTCAATGGTTGATTAATTCTTGCAACTTTTTGGTTATTTCTATCAAGTTGTTGATTTTCAATTAGTTTTGATTTGTTTTTATTTTTTATAAGTAGGTTATAAATTCATAAGTTTTATAGTTGGTAAGTTAGTTGTTTATAATTTTTGAAGTTATCTAATTTGTATTCAATAGTGCCGATAATTACCTATTGGTTCGTCCAAGACGATCCCAGCCCAGTCGCCTGGAGCAAACTGGGTTTCTCCAATATAAGCGATCTGACCAGGTTTCGTTCCTCCAACCCATACTCGATCTCCAATTATGAAGCTGTCGGTGTCTTCCGTCAAGACGACGCTGTTGTCTATCATTACAACGGAATTCAATTATTACATCCCAACGAGAGAAAAAATACTAATTCACTAAATTTTCATTCCACAAAATAAGATTGGCAAAAAAATTGACATTGAAACGAAAACTGAAACGAACAACTCGTGCAAGCCAACAGGTCAAAATATCAGACAAAGTGCAACAAAAAAAAAACTATAAAAAGAACAAGCGCGAAGAGTGTAATAAAATTATCGTAAAAACAATGAATAAGTTTGAACTGAAGAAGACTTACTTTGCCTGGCAATGGACATTGATACACTATTTGCAAAACAATGGACGCATATCTAATTCAAGCAAACTACATAATTCAAAAGAGTTTATGTCTGAATTATGAATTACCAACGCGTGTCAAATTAATTCGATCGCGTCATCATTGCGTAATCTTGATTTAAGATATCACGGGGGTGTCGCCGAATTTGACAATTGGCTCGGACAATCGGTAATCGATCAGAGCCGTCGACAGCCGATCGATAACTAAACTACATGCGTCAAGCAACCTACCAGATCCTCTACGCAGGCCAGCCTCGCTTAGTCGACGGCCGTGAGTCTCCCAGAGGTGCTCCATTGCATCTGAGGATTCATGCAAACAGTGCATATCAAGCAGCAAGCAACATACAAAACGTGCAACACGTTTAACACTATTCATTACGATTTCATTGATCTCTCTCTTTTTTTCCTTTCCCTTTTTTAATCTCTTTTTGTTATTACTTTTTTATCGTTTCAAAAAAAAAAGTGTTCTTTCCTTTTTCTTACTTTTATAATTCTGACTTTATTAATCTCAGATATGAACAGAAAATTGTACACTTCAACAAAATTTCAATGACTGTGAATGTTAAAAATAAAATGTTTAAAAAAAAAGTTTGCCTGCAAAATGTGTCTTGGCGATGAAGTTGGAGATGGTTGAAATTTGGAGCTCAATTTAAAAGAAGAAACGTTGTCAAATATTTGGCGTGCAGATGACGTTTGGTGTCACTTGTTTGCATTCGATAAAAATGACTGAAAAGGTGGCATCGGTATGTGTCTCGATTCCGTGTTTAATGAATTATTAATGCGAGTGCAGTAGGCGTACTGGCAATAGTAGGTCGGTCGCGTGGGTTGGTGCTTATGTTCGCCGATGAATTAGCGATAGAGAGATTAAATATCATGAGAATTGTAATTTTCCTGCGACTGAGATTCTACGTAGATAAACGCAAAAAATCGTATAAAAAGTTTTCCTTCCTGTTCATTCTGGTTCGTGGTTTATTTTCTTTCTTAATCCTTTTTTTAGTGTAACAATTTTTTTTGTCTATTTTAAAAAAGTAAATATTTCAATTTTAATTAGTTTTAAATTAAATCGTTGACGGATTAAGAAAAAAAGTAATTTGAGTAGCCGAAATTCAAGCTAAAAGTTACAAGGATACTTTTAAGAGGGTTCCAAATATGGAAATCAAAAAGTCACTGATGGACAATACTGTCATTAAGTCAAGCATTATAAATAATTAATCTGAACCAGGAACGTTTGTTTTAGCATCTGCGAATTTACGGATTACAATGCGGCGCATCGTAAACTCTATTACGTGAGACCCGGGTGAGTCAGTGACAATTATTACAATGATTCAAACATCCATAAATAAATCACGCGTTACAATTTTATATGCGTTACAAAAAATAACAATAAATTACAACAAAATCCAACGAAATTAAAAGAAATAAATTTGTCGTATATTTTTTTTCTTTTATAAATCACAGAACGAGTTTAAAAAGTAATAAAAATACAATGCAATTATAAAGAAAAACAAGTTGAACGAAACTGATTTGAAATTCTGAATAATTACATTTTGTTTAAATAAAAATAAAACAAATAAGTATAGAGTTAGAAACTTTTTTTCCAGTGGAGCTAATTTTCATGAATAAATAATGAATTTGTCAATCTCTGTTTATATTTACAATGTCAATAATGAATGGCCAATTATTGATTGCATATCGAGCTCACACGACTTGAAAGATTATGTTGGACTATAATTCAATTAACGAATGCACAGCAAATGGAATTTGTATCGCGTTAATAACGTCTGTATGATCAATAAATCAGTTTATCTAGTGGAACGTCGTTTTTTATTAGCACTCGTCATTCGAAAGTTGACACGTATGTCCAGTCAGTGATTGATTCAAGATTGATGTTGAGTGAAAACTGATTGTTTGATGATTTTTTTCTTTTCTATTTCCCTAATAGTTTTTGAGTATATATTTTTTTTTTATATAAAATTACGATGATTTTTGATGACGACGGTAAAATTGCAGTTGATCAAGTTGCGTCATACGACAATGACTGAGATGCCCATGTTTTATGGGCCTGAGTAAACTTGCACCAATAAGGCCACATATGTACACGAGACGAATGTCTTGTTATGCGATATATCAGTGAACAATGGTTGTAATTCATGATCTTTTTTGCAAGAAAATTTATAGTTGATTGTTATTGTACATACACAATGTTTCTCTTTTTTTATTCCTATTTTTACAATAAAATCATGTCACACTTTCAAACAAATGACTTAATAAAAAATCTTATTACCTTAAAGGTAGTAATATTGTAAATTTACATTCAAAATAAATTAAATTTAAATAAACCGTTTTAATTTACGTCAGTTTTTCTGTTAGTTAGTCTGTATTTTTAAAGTGAACATTCACTTCCATGAAAATAAAAATGAACCGAATGAGAATGAAAAATGAAAATGAGGAAAACAAAGACCAACTTTCTAAATCACTAATAAACAATTGACAGAAATAGTTCACCGGTACATGCAACTGTGATTGGTTGGTGATATTTACCAGTTCAAGTGCGAGTTGTATGTTACACGACGAAAAGTAAGAGAACGACTCGCGATGATGTCTGAGACTTAAGACCGGGCAGGATCGGTGTGTTTTGCTCTCGTGGGCGTGAGTGTTAGTTCGGTTACTGCGTGTGTATTAGTAACTCTTGAAGGTAAACACCGTGCTCCAAACCAAAACTTATGGATAAAAGTGAACCGAAACTCGAAACAAGAATGAAGCCGACAAAAAAGCACTCACAAGATGGAACTAAATGATCGTAAACAACCGTCAAAGTGCTCAGCAAAAAACAAATAATTTTCGAATCAAAATTAGCTCTTAATGTCATAGTGTACAGCTGAATGAATATCATTAATTCGAGCTCGCCTACTCTGGGTCTCACTTAGTAAATAAACAATGAAGAATAAAACATCATAAAGAGCGTCGTGCAAGTTCCATTGATGTGGTGCTTTTCACATTTCAGAAATAGCAGACGCGTCAGACATCGTCATTGGAATTATTGTTGAAGTGTTTAATTAGATGTTGGAACGAAATTTTATCTTAATGAAAACACAATTATACTATCTTAATCCCCCGATTAATGCGCCGATCAATTTATACAATCGAACTAATTAATTCGATTGATCTACATCAAAAGTTGTTTTTTCATCAACGCCAATTAAAATACGATTAACACAACCCGCAGAGTGCTAATAATTTTGTCATTGATGATCAATGACAAAATTGTGCGATCACGGAAACAAAACATTGTGATTTCGCATTATTATTTATGCAGGTGATCTGATTTGTAAGACATTACAATGTACTTTTTTTAACACAATTTACAATGCAGTACAATACAAGGAAGCAAAATAAACAAAAGTGTTGTATCGTCAGGGTGCTGGTTTTTTTAAGCCGGTCTCAGACTCACTCATTGATGTTTTCGGGGGAGACGGTGGTATGGCTGGACGAGGCTGCGAGGAACTGCATGGCCTCTCGATCTTCATAGGTGGTTTTAATCCTGAAGCTTTCATCGTCACGTTATGCCAAGCATGTATTATTGTTCAATGCTGAAATGAAATACCAAACCAAATATTAATTCTCACGAAAAAAAAGCGTTTGTTAACATGAGACGATATTGTCATGAAATGATACTTCTAATCCAATCAACATTATATTATCTCTTAAACATAATTCAATTTCAAAATTTAATTCAGTTTCAAAATTAATTGATTTGATTTTAATCTAATTTCAATTTTGAGCTCGAACGTTTTGTGATTACGAATAAAAAGCATCGTCTAATGAGAAAACCGAAGACTAGTATAAACAATTATAATGCGGGTAATTAAACCAGCTCTCCTAATTTAAATGAAATTAATCGATTTGAAATGTAAAACGAGCGTTAAACAATTAATAACTCAAACTTTCTACTTTTTTTTTTCAAGTAAACATCGTATCATTTCATTATATTTTCTTTTCTATTTTTTTTTGTTTTTCTTTTTTGTTGGACGAGGAAGAGTGACCTATTAATATATAACCTAGAACTAAAGAAATGTTCGTTTCCCGATAAGAAAAACAAACTTTCATTCGATAAATAATAAAACAAGTCATCAAACTTCGTGAGTGTAATTTGTTCACATTTGTTTGCCAGGATTATTGATTGTTGGAAGAAAAATTATTTGGTAATGCAAACGATTTCTCTATGATTATACAAAATTGCTGGCAATTTTGTTTTTTTGCATTGCGCCGTTATTTTTTTTAAAAGCGAGTTGAACGCCGACCAAAACAAACTTCAAAAACGCGAACAGGTGCGTGAGTTTGAGATATGTACTGGTGCGGCGCGATTTGTGCACTCGTGACAGTTTTCTCGTTGTCAATTGACAGCGACGTCAAAATGCAAGCCGTGACGTAGCGCGGTTATTAATAATAACCGTTTGTCGCGGATGGGATTAGTGCCGTTATAATAACCGATTGTTTGTCAGGTGATGGGAAAAAGGCACATGAGGTCGGCGGGGAACAAGCCCTGGTGTCAAATGACATAAACAAGTTGCACTCACCCGCTGATTGCGCGCGTGACTGTCCCCACTTGTGATCACAATTTTCGCACTGCAGATTTTGACTTTTCACTGCAAAACATTCGAACGCGCGAAAATATTATGATCCGAGAAAACACGTTTGGTTCCAAACCCTTTTACCTGACATTCAGACGTTCACCACACGAAAACAACCATTCCCATATTGGAATTCGAGTACAGCGACTCGCGCGGAACATTTTAGCAACTTTTTGACGCGCCGTTAAAGTTTCGTCTGTTGATAAAAATGTTTCCTATAAAACAAATTTGACTTTTTCACTAAGTCTTTATTTTTTCGTTTACCATTTGATAATTTAATCACACAATTAAACCAAAGGAAAAAAGAAAATGAACGAATAATTTTTTATATAAAAGATTTGCGATTTTGTGCGTAAACATTTATTTTCAATTGTTTGTTATTATTTTGACAATTTTTGTCATTTTGTTTCAACTTGTACGGTGTGATATTAAAAATGGTATGTACGTTAGTTAGTTTTTTTGTATTGTTCACAAGTCCCTCGACCGGTCGACGTAAAGGTTAGGTTGGTTTGATTGATTTTTCCGCTGCACGCGTTTTAACGTCACACAGTCGTCCGCAATTAAAAGAGTATTCATGCGTGTGCAATTGTTTATGTTTGCGTGGGTGATTTCAAACGAAAGGTCGTGCACGCGCGAGTGCAAAACGGATAAATGAGTGCGCCCCAAGACGCACTGCACGAACAGGATCCTGATTATGTATCCTCAGTTCCGAATAACGATGTACAACAAAAAGCTTTCGAACAAACTGGCAAGTATCCCTTTGCTATCAACCTCAACAAATGAAATGACGTTTTCTTTACAACAAGACAACTGTCATGTTCATATGACAACTGTCACATACACTTTCAGAATCAAACAGATGTCATGTTTACATTTATTCCTCCCCCTCATATTCAATTATTAGTTGGCAATTTTTTAACTTAATTTATTTTAAAATAATAATTAATATTTATATTAATTTATATCTATTAATCTATATATATTTTATAATATTATATTAAAGATTGTATTCATTTACAATATAATATTTAAAATTGATGGTTTATTTTTACAGCCCGTTCAAATACTGCAAGAAAACTGCGAGAAATATTTGACAGTGAATTTTCGAAAGAGATTGACGCAAAGGAGAAAGAAGTGCTGGAAATTCAAGATCGTCTCCAGAAGTCACTGAAAACGTTGCACCTGCTCAGATACGTGGTGGTAACCGACTACTACACACGTAAACAATGTCAGCTGCCGGAAGTACAAACTGAATCCAAACAGTCCCGGATCCATCCAGCGATCAAGCAACTGATAGGAAAAACACCACGGGGTATAAAGAGCAATTTCATCGATGGTCCTTCTGGAATTATTGAGAAACCTGTTGAAAATGAGACGGAAAAACCGTCCTGCTCAAAAACAGAAACTACAAGCGGCACGAAAAGAGCCCGTTCAGAGGAACCTGAAAAGGAACCTCTGAAAAAAGTGCCTCGTTACATTCCGCCCAAAAGTTCAAGTCCTGAACCCGCGGTGCCATCGAGGGGAGGTCACAATAAGGTCAGGAGAAAAGTCATCATTGGGAACATCTCGAAATGGATCCCTCCGGACTGGAGGACCGATGAAGCGAGTCACAAGTGGACGGTTTATGTTAGGAGGTGCAAGGACGATGTTGATGTTAGTGACATCGTTTCCAAAGTCAGATTCTTTTTGCATCCGACATATAAACCACATGATGTTGTGGAAATTTCGTAAGTTGTATTGTGTTACATGATTTTTGTATTAACGTTTTTTAAATAATTTAAAATTTCAACTTATGAAAAATTGTTTAAAGGTAAAATTGTATGCAGATTCGTTTTAATTTGCTTTTGATGTTGCAGGTCTTCGCCGTTTCATTTAACAAGAAGAGGCTGGGGAGAGTTTCCCATTCGCGTGCAGTTGCATTTCAAAAATCCCCTGGACAAACCCAAAGATGTGATACACAATTTGAAATTGGACCAAACTTACACTGGGATTCAAACTTTGGGTAATAGGCTATCTGAAATGTTCATTAAGGATTTTTATGCTTTTGTATACGTTTTGTTAATGTTTTTGGAATATTTTTGTTCGGTCCAGGCTCAGAGGCAGTTTAACGGTTTTTGGCTTCACTCTAAAAGTTCAATTGCACACGTATCGGATGCCAAAGATCAAAAGGAAAAGGATTCTCCTCAGGATGATACGACAACTAAATCCACGGAGCCAACAAAAAAAAATGATAGCCCTGCGATAGATTCTACAGATAGCAAAGTTTGTCCAAAACTGAAACTGTGTATACGAAACGAGCACGATTACGCTCTCATGGATTACGAGGTTGATAACAACAGAACAATCGTGCACTTGCCCAATGGACATGCCAACAATGGCACTGCTACTGAAGAAGCTCCGATGAACGGTGTCGAGAAAATGTCTGAAGAAGAATTGGGAACCGTTGCGTCGAACGCAAATAAGCCCCCAAATCAGGCTCATTCCATCTCATCTGTCGCAGATAATTTGAAAAATTGTCCTGCAAAAACTCAGCTGCTGAACATCACGATACCTGCGACCTTCGAACCCAAAAAGAAGTCATTGTTGGTCGTGAAGAACAAGCTGGTTTTGAACTCAACGAAAGTAAATAGTTTAGACAACAGTGAGAAAATGGTGCTAAATAAAAATGGAACTAGTAACAATGCGAAGCAGATTGTACCGACGAATACTTTTATTTTCAACCCGAATAAAAATGTACCAGCTCTACAGATTGTGGAGGGACACAAAAATAATGTTCTGACTAACGGTAATTACGGTCGGATCGAGGAGAGTTTTGGAGAAAAGGAAAGGAAGCATAAAGAAAAGCAAAAACCCACCAAGAAAGATGTTTGGGAAGAAAAAATGAGGTAGTTGTCGTTTAGAAAGAAGCAGAAAACTATTTTTGCAAATTTGAAAATTGTTATTAATTCTTCTTTATTTGTTTCAGATCAATTATGAATTATAAGTTCACAAGTACGGTTGATCTTGTAAAATTTATTATGCGCCGAGTACCTCTGATAACTGCAGAAGCCTCTGATCCTGAATACAAGAGATTACATCCGTACACTTGTTCGAATTATAGCGAATTTTTAGCTTGTAACGTTGGAAAGCAGAAATATTATGAGGTAATTCGTCAAGAAAAACTTAATGTGCCATTAAAATTAACGAAGAATGAGATTTTTATCATTTATTGGATTTCATTTTTGTAGTGGCATCGAGCCAAATTGGTGAGATCTTTCATGAAAAAATGCATCAAATCCAACGATGACTTATGGACTGTAAAGGAGATAATGATCTGGGCAAGATTGCACGGTTACACTCCAGTTGTACCCAATACTTATAATCGAAAAATGCAGTCAATGAAGAGTGCAGTAGACGAAGCAAGTTCCATAAAAAATAAAACGATATTCTGTACCCGATCAGAAACGACGGAGCTGAAAGAATGGTTCGCGAAATGCCAAGCTGAAAATGATTGCCAGTCAGATGTTGAAATAGACATTGAGAGCATAGATGAAGAAAATCCGAACACAAACCGTATGTGTATTGATTTTCACTTTTCACTATAATCATCAAAATTGAGACGTTGTAATTTTTAATTTTTGTTTTTGTTCTATTCAGAAAATGCAAGGTCAAGAACGATTTCGAAACCAGAGATAGAAAGTGTGGACGATTCTGAATTTTTAGAATTGCCCAATCAGTTGAAACCGCTTTTTGCGTTTGTTTCTGAAATAACGAGAGAACGTGGAGATACGAAACTCGAAAATGAAATTATTGTTCCTGGAATTAGACACTGTGCAGCTGCTCGAGTGATGATGCAGGTAAATTAGATTTCTTTTCATTTTTATGTTTTGCAATAGTTAAAAATTTGTGCAATTTTTACATAGAATTGTGTGAATTTACATTCATAGAGTGTAATTAAATTCATGTTTATTTCAGGCTGTTCAATGTTTCGTTGAAGATATAAGTAGATTTGCAAATGTTCAAGCGACAGAGAGGATTAAAAATAGCGACAGGTAATTTGAACATTCTTGTGAATTTTAAAAAACTTCAAATTTAGTCTAAATCATATTGCATAATGTTTTTTCATTTTCAGCCATACTTTAAATCAACCGGTTATCACAGAAAATGATGTCAGAGGCGCCCTTAAGATGCGCGAAGAATTCGACATTTTCACAAATGTCGGTTTAGGGACGAAACAAAAAGTCATTGAATATAACTCAGACTAAGCATGGGCGAACTTTTTTCTACTCGCTTTGCAACTTTTTGTATTCCGAATCAATTTTATATACTAAACAACGACTATATCATGTCCATGAATGTTTATAAAACCTTCCTATATTGTTCGTCAGCGATTTTATTTTATTTGTATTGTTGAAGTTTTTTATTTTTGTATTATAAATATTTTTGTATACATTAAACTACAATCGACTCAACCGTTCGTATGATATATTTTTTATAGATCGTCCGAAAATCATATTTTTGAAATAAGTAATGCACTTTCGATAACGGAACAAATTTTTTCAATAAAATTGTATGTCGAATGCGCAAAAAAGTATACTTTGTAAGGAAATGTTGAAGCAAACTTGTGTGAAACTAAGCATTTGAATTTTTGTATATATTTTGTAAGTCCAACATGAACTTTGACTATATTTGCAATAAATTTTTCCAAGTACAATATTGGTTTAAATATTTTGTACATATAAAATCTGTCAACAAACTAAAATCACTGAACTAACATTAGGAAATAATTTAATTTAAAAAATAAGCACTTAACATCAGAACACCTTTATATACTTTATATATATATATACAAATAATACAGCAATATAATATACTCAAAGTAAAATATACAATTTGTTTAATAATTAAACACTTCGGTTTCAATCTCGAGAACGAAACTTATTGTCATTTAGTATCTTAACTTAAACGAATGGTTACGTTACTACTGTAAATTGAACGACCATTTATATAAATCACACTTGATATGAATTGCTGAAAGTTAATCCCAAGATTACAATATTTAAATCTAATGAACACTTACATCGAAACTATTTTTTTTGTTCAATATGTAGACATGAATCACTCGTTTGTAAAGTTCATTCCGTCTGTAAATTTCATTCAAAAACCATGAAATGTGTCTGAACTAAAGAAACATCTTGGTGTAGAAAAATAATCTTGAATTGGAAGACTATATTTCCTTGATTATGGTTGTTCACTTGGAAGACATTGGATTGGAATTATTTTTAACACATTGAAACGTTAATTTATTTCATAACTGATTTCAATGCGTCCAAAAATATATCCGCATGATATTCTGTAAACGTCAGGGCAGGGCGTAGACGAATTGATTTCGCTCCACATCCTCCACACTGGACACCTAAAAATAAAAGTAACATTAAGAATTAAAAAAAAAACGAAGTAACTTGAAAAACAGAAATTTGAAGTTTTTAAAATGTTAATATCTATTTTTATTAAAAATGTTTGACTTTCAACTTGCCTTTTGTTAAAAGTTTTTTGATTATGGTATCTCGAAGTTCGGTCGAGGCGCAATTGAAGGCAATAAACGTACCCCGGCCACGACTTGAGTTGATCAAATGTGGGAATTCTTTTTCAAGAGCAGCCAATTGATTTAATGTGTAGTCCCCGGCTCTTGAAACACGTTCTAATAAATTATCTTGTTTTATGACTTTTAGAACTGCCTCCAAAAGGAGAACCTTGCTTGGATCACCCATCCAAGTATTAAAAACACGGTATGATTGACTCGGCCTGAAAATTTAACAATTTATTCATTTTTCGCAATATGAAACGAGAATTGACAAATTCACATCAACTATAAACTTACCTTAATTCAGGTAAATGGTAATATCCACCAAGTAACATTTTTTTACTGAAGGTCACAACGTCAGGGGGAGATTCGAGTTCGAAATGTTCGTGACACCACATTTTTCCAGTTGGACCACCGCCAGTTTGAACCTCATCGATAAGAAGGGCTACGCCATGCTGAAAAGGAAATTTTCATAACGCTTAATACATTTCCACTACCGACGACGCTAGTACGAAAAATGGCTATTTTTCATCTAATGTACCTTTTTTGTGAGTTGTCGAAGTTTTTGGAAAAATTGTGGCGATGCATGATTGTCACCACCTTCCGCTTGGATTGGTTCAATGATAACACCAGCGACAGGACATTTCTTTTCTTTTTTATATTTCACAATCAGATCCTCCACCTAAAAATACAATCACAAGTTTCGAATAAGAATGATTATCTAAATAATTATTTCATTCAGAGAAGATATTAAATTTGAAATAATCACCTCAGCGAGACACCTGTCATCCTCTTTTTGATTTTCTCGAACGTTTTCTTTGAGAGGATATTTGTATTCAGGAAAAGAAGCGATAGGCCAGTCGAAAGCAGGTACATCAATTTTGTGGATATATTTGCTGTGAGTCGTAGATAAGGAACCCAAAGTTCTACCATGAAATGCGCCTAAAACAATAATGAATATTTAACATCATGATGCATTTAAACATGTAAAATTAATTTAAATTTTTTATATATTTTATCTTATTTTTTTACCTTTGAAAGATAGAATTGAATATTTAGGAGAGCCAGGAGGCTGATTAATCATGCACGATTCCATTTCTTCTTTGGTGAACGGTGCGTTGTGTCGCTCTTTTCCTGCGTACCACATGAATATGTTTTTGAACGCATTTTCATTTGAACACGATCCGCACATCATTGTCATGACATGAGACATTCCTGGTGGTACAACCTACGAAATGAAAATGACAATCTTCTGACTCCACACAAAAAATCAATTTTGTACCATAAAAAATAGAAAATCAATAAACCTACCCCTTGCGTAAGTAAAACCGTTTTTAATTTCATCGGCCAGTCATGTCCAGGGAAAACTCCTAAAGCGGGTCTGTTAACTATTGTCCTCTAAAACGTTCAGAAATATATAGATATAAAACACGAAAAATCAATTATGAAATATTCTGAATTAATGAAAATTCATTTAACAAATGTTGATACCTGATTATGCGGGTCATTCAAAACATCCAACATTGCTTGGTGGTTGTAACCCAGGGGAATAGACGAAATTTGCATGTACAAATCAAGCAAAACATTTCCATCTACATCAGCTAAATAATTGCCCACTGATTTTTCGTAATTTGCAAATAATTGAACCGATCCCGCTTGCTGCAAAGTTGATCAAATAAATTAATATCTTTAAATTTATATCAATATATACCCGCACGGACGAAAATATATTTTTAAAATATAAACAAAATATATTTTTCGTTTACAAAATATATTCCGTCAATAAGTATAATATTCGATTTGTATATTTTTTTTATAAATTCCATTATATAAATTTGTAAAATCTAAAATAAAATATATTTTGTATATAAAAAATTTATGAAAAGCGGTAATAAGTATAATAAAATATATTAGAATAATATTAATATTAATAATAGAATATATTTTGGCGGATATATTTTCATCCATGAGGGTATAAATTCTTATACATGAATTTATATATAATTCCATATACTCAAATAAAATAGATATATGGTTTCATTTACGACCTATGAATTTTGTTATTTATGAAGACACATCTACTGTCATGTATAGTTACAAATTGGACAATCAATCTATCATATTTATACAATCCATATATAAATTTTATTTTTCCTTTTTCTTTTTGTCCATTATAGAGACCTGTATGCTATTGAGTTCCTGCATAAGCTTCTGACTTTGCGGTCCGGGGATCTCCGTGGCAACGGTGGGTTTGCTTGGCTCTTCAGGGAGCGGTCCGGAGAAGCATCGCGACAAATTAACTTTTGGATCCGCTGAAACGAGCATCATTGGGATTATTTTTTTGAAAACTATTTCGACGCATATTCATGAATACGTCGCTCAGTCGGACGTGCCCTTTATGCCGTGAATTGAATAATTAAGTTCAAATGGAGCCAATTGTACCACGTGCATCTCGACAGAAAATTTACAATAACAATCGCTTCCTTTTCATTTTCAAGCCTGTGATTTTCTGAATCAAAGCAGACGAGGAAAAAGATTCTTTCCTCGATCTTTTTGTAAGCTTCCATATACAGATCTTTTCAAGTTCATGATAAGACAAATTTGAGGATGAATTATTGTCATAAACGTAAAAGAAAAATTGTTTTCAAGTTGATGATGTTTTTGTGAGTTGGATAATATTGAAGAATGTCAATATTTTTTCAATTAAATCCTAATCAATTTCTAATCATTCCTTTGCCGATTAATAAATCAAGCAATGATGATTTTGGTAGATTATTCATTTATCGTTACCCTAGAGGCAAATACATGATGACGAATTGATTTGAAAATCATTATTACAAATTTGCTATTTCAGTTAATGAAAATTAGATTTCAACATTTTTGTGATCTAGTTTAGCAATGTTAATTGAAAACTCGCTTTTGAAATAAACACATGAGTGATAATGAACTCTTTATCTGAATATCAGACAACAAATAAGCGAAGAAAAATAATCTTTGATGCTGTAAATCTTATCAAGCTGAAAACAATATTTTGTAACGAAATATTACGAGATTACAAAAGAACCGAATCGGTTATTAAGTTCAAGTTTCAGAGATACTTTAACTATTTTCAAGCAAGTTGATTAAAAAGTGTCGATAAAAAATGAAATTAATCAAAAAGAATGTGATTAAATGTCAAATTTTTTTGTTCATCCAAAAAGCTTCACTGGCAGCTTTAACAACAAAGTGTTTTCGCGCAAGCCTTGTCAGTCAGCTGGACCATTATTGATTTCTTCAAGTCGCAACTCGACGTAGAAAATGTTACACACCTCTCAATAATTTAAATTTGTTCAAGGCTGGAGATCCAAAAACTCGTTGACACCTGACAAACATTTTGGCTTTCACTTTGAACCACAAATGTGTTTAAAACATTTAAAACTCGAGTTAATTTTTTGGTGATTTCAGATTTGATCACAGATCGACTTTTTTTCAGTCGTGCAATTTGCAAATTTGAAGAGAAACGGAGATCGGAGAATAATTGAAGCGATGAAAACGTATCGCAGTCTCGGTTAGCACGCACACAACTACAAAGTAGGAACCATCAGTGCTACTCGAAAAACGGTACTCTAGGACACACTCCCCTTCACACACTTCCCCTTCTGTTCAACAATTTCCCCTCCTTTCCTCCATCTAAATCTACAAAGTTGATAGTAATTACAATAAACCGCTCACAAAAAATTTGTACAGTTCTAAATTAGATCTCCAACGAAAACATCAAACTAAAAATTAAATTATAAAAATAATTCGAATCAACTAATGATTACAAGGTTGAATGATAAAAGTCAATTTGATTTTCATGTGTTACTCTTGTCAAGTAGTTTTTATTATACTTGATACGAATTTTTTAATTACAAAATAAAAAATTTTTCTCCTTCGTTGAACTAACTTATCTAATTCAAGTGATGATGCTTTGTAGTAAACACAAACAAGACTCATGATTGGAACTTATGATTTAAACGCGATTGACTGTTCCGAAAAAGGTGTTGTATAATAATTAAACACAGTACTAGATACGCAAAAGGAAAAAAAACTGAATAAATAAAATGACTTTTGAAAATTTGCTCAAGGATCAAAGTATCGGCCCGAATTCACATCTCATAATTGAAGAAACAATTTTTGTGTTGATTGATTGGTGAAAATGAACGTTTACCCTTTTTGTTGTGCAAAATGCGAAATGTGAATTCGGATTGTTTCGACCCTATTTGACAAATAACGAGGTCGTTCACTATACAAATTTACTATTGGTATGCTAAAATGTTTATAGTCGAATGCATTCGCCTTTTATTCACACATTCTTTTTTATTGAGAGAAAGAATATTTACGAACTTAAATCTACCTTCTATAGTTACAATATAAAGTTACCAAAACATGTGGTTCAACTGCCTAAGGACAATTATCATGTACAAATCAACGAAAGTCATCGGTTTCGGGGGAGGACAAAACTTGCACCTTTCATAAAGTAGTTGAAAAAAAAGAAGGTACTCAGACTAAGATTAATTGAATGTGTAATCAAGACTTTCTGTTTTTGAATTAAACTTATCATCTAAGTATACTTAACTTAGAAGGTACAAAAAAAATATCATTTAATTTCGGTGCCAGGTTTCGTCGGATTTGCATTAAAAATACTGTACAAGCATTTTCCTGGCTCAAACGTACAATTTGAAAGATGAACTTTTTCCGGAATCGAGCCTCTTCGAGATCACATTCGAGTTTGTTCCCCCTTTTAACATCATTCTAAGCTTGTCGATCACAATTTACTTAACAAATAAGTTTAGCCAAATTACAAACTAATAATTATTACGAGATAACTGTTCCTATGTTGCTGACTTGTTTTTATTTCTTAGTTTCGGAACACTCTGATAAGGACAGAATGTGCTGAAACATGACAGTCAGTAACACAGGAAGCAAGGATCGAAACTAACAGATGAAACAAGACATAGATCAGGCATTAAAAAAATATTTTTATTCACTAAAGCTAGATACAAATGATGGCCAATTCGAAAACTATACAATATTAATGCTGATTGAATTACAAAAATATAAAAAAAATTGGTCATTCCTCAGGATTAAAATAAACGAAATATAAACAAGCTTACTCGTTAGTCGTCTCGCTTGAGGCTCTATCCAGGCTATTTACAAAATCGACACTTGTCCCTACGACTAACATCATATGTAGTTTTCCCCCTTAATTCTTTAATTGTTTTCCTCTTAATCGCATTACTTTACTTTTTTGTTAATTTTATCCATTATAAACAATTTTTTTCGTTTTCCGCATTTTTTTAGAAAATTTATTCGATTAAAACAACGTAAGTGAGCACGATAAACAAATTTGTACAATATATTATGCGCCGCCTCTAAGTAGTCTTGTATTTATTGACGCAAAAAGCATTTTCATTCCAACTTCCCATCTTTGTTCATCTCTTGATTCTTTCTTTTTGCAAAAAATCAGTGTTCCTCTGTATTTTGGTACTTGAATGCCCAGCGACACTGATTTTTTTGCACACACCCATTCGCACCACGACACCAAAATACCGAGAAAAAAATTGTCCTATTTACTTTGCTTTAAGCATTATATTACATGTCTCCAATACGTTTGCAACGAATACAACTTGTCATAAGAAATAATGTGAACGAAATTGAGTAAATGCACAAAAGGGATGAAATCAAACGGTCGAGTTACTTAAAAAATTAGTAAAAAACATCATTAAAATAACCCCTTCGGTAATGTATAGGACAACAATTTTCTGTCGCTGTGAGCTTAATGCTATCGATAAATTGGAAGTCGTTTGTCGGTGCACTCTGATTCTCATTCGAAATGACGCTGCTTAATCGTAGATCATCCGCCCACCTGCGCTCGTTGAATCATTAGATTGTTCATTTGCCTTCAAAAAACTTTTCCCTCAAGCTTTTAATTTTATTCACGAAATAGTTCTCTAAAGACTCTGCACATTTGAAAAATGGCGATTCCTTGGGATTGTAGTATCGACAATTGTCAAATATTTTTGTCATGTCTCCAATAAATTCGCTTAGTTTTTTGTAGGATTTGTCGTTTATCCTTAATTCAATTGTTTGGAGATCTAGAAAAAGGAAACAATTTTATTAGTCAATTAATATCTTATAAAGTATAAAAAAATCCTTTAAAAACAGATCAGTAAATTTACCCATAGGTTCTTTGATAACTTTGTAGTAATCCGGAGCCTCGTTTGGATCGACTGGTTCCATAAAAGGCCAAGCGCTCTTATGTGCCTATAAATTAAAATTTACCATTTAACATTCAATTTTATTTTCAAAAAGTCAAAATGAAGATGATTAAAATTGATTAAAAATGTAATTACCTGTATTTGTTTAATCAATTTCTTTAATAAATCAAGATCTTTAGCGCTGAGGTTCTTCATGTTTGCGAAATTGACCGATGAATTTCTCTGACAGTTTGGACAGACGTATTCATCAATATTGTCGGCTTCAGACTGTAAAATTCCAACACACCTCCCGTGAAACCAGTCTTGACATTTATCGCAGCAAATATAAAATCTGTAAACAAACACACAATTTATTTATCTCATTGTCCGGTATTTTTTTTTTTTTTTTTTTTTTTTTATCAAATGAAAAAATTGTTTCAAATTATTTATGTTGCTCGGACTTACTGAGATTCATCATAAGGTTGTTTACAAAGACAATAAAGTTCTTGCGTATCACGAGCATGTCGGCATTCCGTACAAACGAACTCCGAAAGTGTTTTACTCATTTCTTCGGTAATACCAACGCAGTCGCCATGGAACCAGTTATTACATAGATCGCACCCGACATAAAATCTGTTCACAAAAAATTTGAATTACAATTTTGTTCAGTCCGATCTCACAAATGTATTAAAAATATCTGATAGAATAACATTTTAAAACACTTACTTGGTTTCATCATACGGAGTTCGGCACAGGCAGTAGAGCTTTCCTTTTTATTCGGTTTGCTGAGGAGGCAGCAGAAACGCCAGGCGGTGTAGTGCTGTTGCCGTGCGATCGGCTCTTCTTAGGTTTACCGGATCGGTTAGGCGGACTAACTTGTTGCGCTGCTTGGGCGTTCGCTTTGCGCTTCGCACTGCCTACTTTGACCTCGTCTTGTTTGTGTCTTTCTGCCTTGGTTCTGCTTGCAAGTTCAGCCGATAGATCTTTCTGCAATCATAGCCGCAACAAAACAAATTAATCTTAAGACTAAATGAAATGAAAATGATTCGAGAGACACTTTCAAAAAGATAAATCATGCTCCGTTATTATAAACAAAAACATAACATCACGAGGCGGTCAATTTTCAATTAGAAAAAAAAAGAGAAAAGAAATTGAATTTAAACACGACCAAAAGCATAATTTATAATGTTGAAAATGACGCCGTTCAGTCGTGAATTAAACATCGGCAAACCTGAATATCGATTTGCAATTCCTTTTCCAGCAAAGCCCTCCTCTTAAGAATATCCCTTTTGAGAAGTTCTTTGTGCTTGAATAACAAAACTTGCATTCGTGAGTGTACCTGTTGCTTTCTTCTTTGTTCTTGAGCGTCTTTCAATTTATTTGCACGATTTTTGTTTGGCGTTGTTTCGGTCTCTGAGGATTCGGACAACTTTTGGATTCTATAAAACAAAATTGCAATGCAAAATACATTTTTCATCATTGTGATAATACAAATTCCATGCTAAATCAAGCTTGTGATACAAATACAATAAATATTGTCATCGACAGTGTCAGGCACTTACCTCGGCATGGTTTCACGAGGTTCTTGTTTGATTAGAGGTTTCTTGCGTGGAGACGGAGCTTCTGCTACCCAATCAGAGTCCTTATCTTGGACTTGGTTTTGAGTCACCACGGTTGTCAAAGTAGCGGTGGACGGCGAGGGACGTTTTCGCGAAGGCACTCGCGGCGTCGTGGTTATCGTAGTGTTGTGTGTTTGACTGCTGCTAATACTCGTTTCCGAACCCTTCATCTGCTTTTCTTGGTAACGTTGCAACTGCAGCAACTTCTCCTCAATTTCTGGATTTAAATTTTCTTGTTTCAGAGCATTCTTAATCGCTGCAAATTTGAACAAGTTTCTTTTTTAATTCCGATGTCATCATTTTACAAAACAATAACATGCTTTTTATGTCATTTATTCTTACTTTGTTGGATGTAATCCGGAGTGAGAACAAACTTATTCGATTGATTTTGGTCCGATGTCGATTGGGCTGGTTGTTGACCATTAACAATATTTGTTTTTTGAGTCTCTTCTGTCGTTTCTGGTGTCGACAAATCTCGATTGACTTGTTGTACCACGACTTTCTGCATGGCCGTTGTTGTTGTAGTTTCAATCGTTTGAACTGGCTCTGTCACCACTTCTGTCTCTTGAGGTTCTGCAACTTTACAATTACAATTTAATCATACGCATAAACACAAAATACCACAATTCTTATATTTCAATTTATATAAAAATTTATTTACCACTCTCTTCAAGATTGGAAGAAGTTTTTGAAACTTCTTGTGGTTCTTGTTTGATTGGTGTACTTTCAGCAGCGCTACCTGACGAAGTGTTCGACGTTTGATTGGGATTAGCAGCAGGTTGAACCGCTAAATAGATTTTTGTTGGACCCAAAACACCCTGTTTTCCCGTCGTAGCTTGAGCTATAAAATAAACCCAACACAATTACATTTTTCATTCACTCATATTTTCTTTCTTCAATTCACCTATTGAAATTTAAACTATATACCTTTAAGCAATTGCTGTTTAACTTGTTGTTGAACCATCGTTAGTTGCTGGGGTGTAAAATCTGATCCATGCAAGCCTTGCAAAACAATCCTAGGTCCTTGCGGCGTTTGAATCACAGAAGCAGTTACACATTTGATTATAGTGCCAGGCGGTTGACCCGTTAAAAGAGAAGCTTCGATACTTCCGGGAGTTGGCGCAGATGTCGAGCTCGCGTTTGTTGACGTAGACGAGTTTAGAGTCGTTTGAGTAGATGAAGGCGACGAAACTGTCGAAGAGGTAATTGTGCCACTGCTGCTGTTGCTCGCTGCGGACTGGCTAGCGGAAACTGGAGTCGTTGGCGTCGATGCATTTATAGTTGATGCTGCTTGGACCGGTGTGGCTGGCGAAGCTGCAAGTTTTATTTTACGGCCTACTATATCGATGTAAAAAATAAAAATGTAAATAAAAAGAACAAATAATAACCAAATCAAAATTAAAGATAATGGAAACAATAATAATATAATCTTGTTTGATAATTGATACTAACCTTGCGTTTTCAGTGGAGTCACTGCATTTTTAACAATAATACCACTGTTGCCGGAATTTAGCTGTACAACTTGGTTTCCAGTGCCGCTGTTTCGAATCAACACTTGTTGACCACCGATCGTAGCCAATTGTGCTTTACCACTTGCTAGTTGTTGCACCAGCTGTGAATTATTGATGACAATTTGATTCGTGCCTACTGCGTTACCAGAGATAACCTGAAATATAATTTTTACAAATTTAGTTAAACTCACATAAGTTTATTTTATATTTTTTTTGTATAATTGGTTGTCATAATTACCTGAGAGCCTTGCAAAAGTTGACCGGTGTTGGACACAACAATAGTGCCTTTTGATGTAGGCGTTAGAGTACCGGCGATAGCCCCTGAAGTTGTTACAAGTTTCGGTCTCTGCACCGTTGCAACAACTTGTTGCGTCTGCTGTGTTGCTGTTGATTGCGCTTGCGTCGTTGAGTCTGTGACAATTTGTTTTATCGTTCCCGATTTAATTATTGCTGTTGGCGTAGCGTTCGATTTTGCTGCATTGGTCGTTGCAACTGTTATCTTCGTCTAGAACAGAAAAAGAATGAACCTCAGTGATCAGTTCTTTTGATTCATTTGAAATGCATAAAAAATATATAAAATTTTATATTTACCGCTGCTGGGCTCGCAGTGGTACTAACAGCTGTGGTTTGATTCGTTGCAATAACCGTTTGATTTGCGGTGTTTAGAACATGCAGTTTTCCATCAGGCATTTGTAGTAGCTGCTGACCAGGCATGAGACCTCGGACTTGCAGCTTGCCATCTGGTCCCCGGAGGATTTGCACTTTTTGTGGTACGATTGTCGTCGGACTTGCAGATTGATTTGCAACTTTGATCAGTGACTGTTGAGGGGAATTTGCAGCGCCTTGTACAGCAGATTTTGGAAGGATGTTTGTTGGACCGGTTACCATTCGCGTTGTGCCATCTGGTGCTGTTGAAAAAATTGAAAAGAAAATAAGATTATCCTGTCACCGGTACTTTTTGTTTTCATTTAAATGATTTAAATGATATTGGAAAACAGAAATGTAGCACATACTTTTTGTCATGTAAATTCTTCTGGTACCAATTATAGCTTTATTCTGTGTCGGAGTTGTTAGAAGAGATGTAAGCTGAGATTTACCACCAGGAGTATTCGGGTTCGCTGGTATAGCCACTTTTGTGATAACTTTGATTTTGCCATCTAGAAGAAATTCATTTTTATGATCATTGTTGTCAAAAATTTTGATACTTTCAAATAATTTGAAGGAAATTATCGACGAACCTTGATTTGAGCTCGTCACTTTAATTAGCGGGCTAGAAGAAGAAACATTAGCTGGACTCTTAAGAGTTTCCAGAGCTCGCTTTTGTTGATGAGCCGCTCTTTGCAACCGTAGTTGCTGTTCCATCTTTTCCTTGATCTCTTCAGGTGTAGCTTTTCCACTGACCAGCTGATCGGCAGGAGTCACAATTGATGTACTTCTGTTATTGTTTGTCGAAGTATTTGATGGAACACCTGATCTGCTCCTAGTAATAATCTGGGCATTAGCCTTCTCTAACCTAGAAGGGAAACACACACACACGGTGGAAGGTTAGCGCCACATGATGGTTAAAGCGAGGATAGGATGGTTTAGATGAAAGCACATTATTTTTAACCCAAACGTTAAATTTTGCAGTATCCTTTAAGATATAACATGAATGATGGATTTAAGAAAACTTGTTTGCAGACAATGGTACAAAGCCAACAATTCCCCCACATGTAAGACACTCTTATGACAGTCATATTTAAATAAAACTTTGAATGAAAAAAAAAAGATATTAGTCTCTCGTTACCTATCGCCGTATTGTTTATTCCCAGAGCTCTAATTTGTCCTCGTCGACCCACTCTTCTGAAACTTGTGGCTCAGTACTCTGTGGACTCTCTGGTCGTTTTCGTTTTCTTAGACCACTCCGAATAGATGTAACTTCTACAGAAAAAAGNTACATTTTAAAACATTCATCCATATTCAAATTCAGAAGAATTAGAATTTATAAGTTCATTCTCATTTTTCATATTAAAAAGAATTTTATATTACCTCGAACTTGTTTCGGAAGTTCCAATGGAATGACAACTTTCCTCCTCAAATATTGAGTTTTGTCTAAGAATTGGCCAACATGCCGGTGTTTGAGAATTTCGAGGGACATGATTTCTGTGTCGGTGGTGATTTGGTGTTTACCATCAGCTGACACAGGTTTGATTACCATGTCGTCCCATCGAAGAGTGGCCCACAAGATTCGTAATTGCAAAGCAGCCGCGGCGAGAGATCTTAGTCCTACTGTACGATAAAGCCAGCAGGTTTTGAAAAGAGGCCTGGGGCATGGGTATGGCCAAACTGACATATTTGCCTAAAGAAAGAAATGACATTTTAATCAACTCTATTACGATCCAATCCATACATAAATTTCAATTATTTGTTTTTAATTACCTTGGCAACATGATGGAAACCTTGAACTAGCATTTTTCCACCAACTCGGGCAAGTTTCCTCAGTTCATGCTGTGGCAAGACCAGAATACTTCTATGCTTGTTTTTAGTTGAGAAGGTTGAGCAAAGCGGATATTTTACAGGGGTTCGTTTTTTCCTTCTATCCGCGAGAGAAATCGCAACCTTCTTTAAGTAAACTTTGCCTTCAGAAGAAGTAGCGGAATAAATTCGCTCACTACCGTCAGAGTTGAGTTCTTTTGGTACCGCGCAGCGCTGCACTGTTCTTCCACGTCGATTTACAATGATTGTTTTTATACTCCTGCAAAATGAACAAATATAAAAAATTAAATTACATCCAACACTTCAAATTATGTGATAAAAAATTCAAGTAGAGTTCCAATAAAAAAAAATTAATTACTTAGATTTCTCAGCAGTCGTAACATCGATCGAATTTTCTGGCTCAACTTTGCAAATACTTTTTTCATCTTTTACAGAGTTGCTTGCGATGGAATTGCTCGTAGAGTCAAGATCTACAGGTTCAGTTTTCACTTCAGTTTTAACGTCTAATGAATTTTCGAGCTTGATAGCCTTGGCTGGCACTTCTCCATCAGCGACTTTTTCATCCTTTGTCTGAGGAATTTCTTTTTTAATCGAATCTTTTGACTCACTTTCATTAACTTTGATAATTGCTCCGCTAATCGCCCTTTGTGGCGAGTTGGTTGTGTTCATGTTATTCAGAATATTTGCCTTCTTAAGGAGCATAACCAGATCACGTTTGAGCCGCGCAATTTGCAAGCAGTTGGGCGAATAACAAGTCGACGTCAAATTTTGCGTCGCTATCGCATTTTTACCAACCGTTGCTGACATATTGCAGTAACGTGAGTAACAGCTGCCATTTTTCGCGAGGCGAATTAGATTAGCATAACGCGCACGCACGTATTGGATTCGTCTTGAAACAACTGCAATCGCAGACATGGTTTTGGTCGGAGCCTTGCCCGTGACTGGATCGACACTCTCACCCTCTGTTTCGTCATTATTTTCAACGTCGATGTCAGCATCTGAACCGTCTTGGTTTTTCTGATTCGGCGTTTGGTTAAATGGTTCCTTCAATTTCTCCTAGAAACATAATCATAATGATAATAAATAAAAGAAGGACTTCAATATTCAAATGGACATTTTAAAAGTCAAGAATTGGAAAAATTGACTTACAGATTGGGTGATACGTCGTTCTTCAAGAATTTTTAAGTGCGTTCTTCTGGCAAGGAACTCGTCGATTTTGCACTTCTTTGCTACTTTAGGATAGTAAAGTCGGCCAGTGGTGGTCAAAGCTTTCATCACGTCGATTTCTTCAAACTGCGTAGTGTGTGGGAACACTTTTTCGATCTTCATGCCAGCTAGAACTAGAGCAACAAAAAGATCAGTTAACTTTCTATCTTGTTTCCATCTAACAGAGAAAAGAAAAAAACTTTTACTTACATGATAAGTTGACTTTTTCTTTGTTCTCTCCCTCGGTCTTTGGCACTTTGGCATCGTCCTTCTTATCCTTCTCTTCTTCTTCTTCATCCTCCTTCTTTTCTTCCTTGATGCCATTTTCGTTTTTTACTTCCTTCTGTCCGCCGTATTCTTGCATCAAATATTTATACGTGGATGGGTCGAGGGCCAAGATTTTCATTCCAGCTTGATCTTTAATCTGCACCATGATTTTCTGTGGCCCTGCATGTAAACCAATTTTATACATATTCACACACTTGTACCTCCTGCTCGCTGATATCCAGAGCCACCCCCACTGTCCGTGAACTCTGTACTCCTCTCCCTTTTGTTTCCAGATCTGATGCTTGATGCCCAAGGTATACTTGACAAAATTGTACGTCAACCGATTCCTTTCCTCCTCGTCTTCTTTTTCCTTCTTCTCTTTCTTGTCCAACCGCTTCTTCTCTTCTCTCTCAAAGGCAGTGACGCGTTGCAATTTAACATGGCCCAGGTGTTCATGCCACACATTTGCAAACACGACCTGTTTGATGCAAGCCTGCAGGACAATCAGAGCTCTGGCAAAGTCTCTCGGATTGACGCACGTCGATACAGCAGAGGTCCAAGGTTTTTTCAACAGCGGCCAGTTGGTGTGCATATAACTCGGCTGGATGTTACTCTCGAGTTGCAAAATTGTTTGCCTAATTGTGCTCACGATTAGAGCACGAGCACCAGTCAAACTACCGACCCACTTGAACTCCGAAGCAGGCGTTAACGAAAACTTGTGAGACAGGTGACGCTTCTTGTCACGTTCCTCGTTACGCTGCGACTTGTTCAGCGCAATTGTGTTTGTGCTGTACTGATTGACGTAGGACTTGTAAGTGTTGTCCATGCCGAGTTTGAATAAATGCGTGCCCGAAGCAATCTGGTGGGCCTTTTGTCGCGTTATCCGTGTTCCTTCCCCCTCGTCTTTGAGAGTTTTCTCAAGTTTTTCCAACTCCTCTTTCGATAGGCTGGACTTCTGGCGCTGCTTCACCTCGTCCATGTTGAAAGTTCGAGGGGTCAGAGAACCTGTTTTCGAACGCGTAACGATCGTGTGTTTCTTCCCTAAAGGGATCAATAAACGACATGAAACATTTTTTGAAATAGTTTATAAGAATATTTGATGAAAAAATAGATTACTTACCATCTTTGCCAGTTTTTTCGTCGCCCTCCATCCCATCGTCTTCCAGTTCTCCGTCAGAATTACCATTCTTTCCATTTTTGCTTTTCTGCTCCGTGTTTTCATCCCCTTGTCGAGTTTCAGCGTCGCCAGTCTCGCCGACGGCATCTGAAACTCCATCATGATCCATCGTGGACGTCGACGGTTCTTTTGTCTCTTTCTGTCCAGAGACGACCGCTAACCGTTCCTCCAACGAATCACTTCCTTCGTGCATTCGCCGAACCATGTCCTCAGCCTCTTGTCGCTCTTTTTCCTTCTTTTCTTCTTGTTCTTTTTCTTGCTTCTCTTCCTTCTCTTTTCTAGCTTTAAGGATAAGAGCATTTTCAACTTCGAGATAAGATTTCTTATTGCCTTTGAACTGGTTGGTCAAGGACTCTGTAATTTCCATTTGACGAAGTATCTCATCTTTGTAATCCGACAGTTCGCGATACAGCGCCACTTCCATTTCATTCCGATCTAACGAGTTCATCAACTCCTCAAGCTGCAACGGAGTACTGTAGTACCAAACCTCGCCATTTTCACTTTCCCTGTTTTAAATAGAAGACGAATGTTAACCATAAATGTATTCATTATATGTTATTTTTGAATTTGTTCACAATTGATACTTACACAAATATTCTTCTAACAAGGAACCAGTATTTCCTTCCATGCCTGTCGAATCCCAGATGTTCTTGACGACAGAGTGAGCCTTTCTTTTCAACGTCTAAAACGCAGTCAACTACACCAGTCACTTTATGAGCTTTACATATATTACACTGCCAGTCTTCGGTAGGAACATCCACCAAAGGCGGTTCAACGCACTCCAAATGAAACACTGCTGGACAAGTCTCGCAACACAACAAATCTCCCAAGCGATGGCACACTCTGCAGTGATCGTCGTAGTGCATATTTCCTGTTAAATTAAAGCAATTCAAAATTGTTATTCCACTATAACAAATTATAAACCAATTTAATAAACAAATGAATAAAAATGTATTAAATAACTTTTACATTCTAAGAACAAGACATGACCAAGTAAAATTTATCATGTCCATATTTTAATTTGAGTAGAACCATTAAGCTGAAGGATGGAAATAAAAAAACTTGCCTTCGTGTAAAAGGTCTTCCCTGACTGGGTTTGTGATGAGAAACTGCCCAGTTAAGAATTGCAAAACCTTGATCCTGTCCTCGATAATTGTAAACGGGTACTCACAATTGGAGAGTATATTCATAATGTTCTGATCAAACGATTTGTCACTTTCCACATAACATTTGAGCACTTCTGGCCACGTGAGCGAGTCAACGAAATACAAACTAACGTTCACCGAATCCTTTTGATCCAGTGGGCCGAAGTGCGTTTGTTGCGAGTCCTCCTCGCGCAGGAGCGCTTTTATCAGCATTATGTGTATCTCAGCCATCAGGTTGGACTGATCTTCGCAAACCATTGCTGCGCAAAAGTCCTCAAACCTGAATGGTGAGAGTCGAACCAGTGTCCTACAAACCAAAAAAATATTTGAAATACAAACAAACTATCATTTTGCAAATCCAATTAATGCATTTAAACTAAAAATACGAAAATTCATCAAACTGATCAACATTTTACAAACTGTTCATTTACAAAAATGTGCAAACATTGCAAATTGCATAATTGCTTTTGATTTAAATGAAAAATATCATTACTCAAGTCGATTCTAATCAAAAACTTAGTTGGTCAAATGAATTTCAAATTTAATCAAAACTTTGGTCCTTACCTAAAATGCCTGAGGACTTCATAAATGGACAAAACAGACAGGATAAGTTCCTTGGGAACAAGCAAATCATCGGAGCACTTCGGTAGGACCAGAGGCGGAAGTTCCCTGTTCTGTAACCAGAGGGGTTCTGGACTTGGGGGCCTCTGCTGCCCGAGCAAACTTTTCCTAGGAGTTCCAGAAGTGGTACTGTACGAGCTGAGCGAAAAATCGCTGTCGCTCGATGGATCGGGCTCGTCGAGGCTTTCGTTGCTCTCGACCTCACTGGCCAACAGGGGATCGTCCTCAATGTCGGTCTTGTTGTCGCTCGACTCGTCCCCGAAGTCGGAGCCATAGTGGTACTCGGAGTCGTGGTCTTCCACGTTGGGATTGTACCCTCTCCGTTGGTAGGCACCGGTGGAATGTCCGCCCTTTCGGGAACGATTGGCCTTTGACCTGCGAGGCCTGGTTGTTCGTTTCTCCTCCTCGACTGCCGGCGACGTTGGACGCGAGGCGCAGGGGGTGCTCGGCTGCGAGTTTGGTGTCTCAGAACCTTTTTGAAGGTACTTGGGTTTCTTCATCAAGTGATACTGAAATTTCTTCGGCCGCTCCATCACAACGGACTTTGGCGGCCGGCCACGGCGTTTTGTTCCTCCTCTCCCGCTCATTTTGAATCCTCTGCAAAATCACAAACAAAACTTCTCACAACACTGATCCTGAACAACAACTAAAAAACCCACTCTGATTAGTTTGTATTCACTTGATTTACTTGTTACATTATTTTATCATTTTATTCAGGAGGGAAAAAAAAGTCATAAACAAACAAGTGACAAGACAGCACGTGTGTGAGACAGTTTGTAAACAAATAACGACGTCAAACTGTGCACGAATGAAGGGAACCAAGTCACGTGACCCGAGTTGGTAGCAAGATAAAAGAAATGTTTAACAAAACCTGGTGGGCGGGGATGAAAAAGTGCAAAAATTTGTCCCGCCGTTTCGGAGCGCGAAATGCGGGATGTTTGTTTTTTTTCACTCGCGCGAATTCACGGAGACAATGACACGCGCCTCAGCGCGTCCGTACAATTGGATCTGTAAACCCGACGCCATTTTGTTATTCTTGCTCGCGAGCAGGCGCTCGTTTGACGGGCGAATTTGAAGCGTCGAGCAACTCACCGGGGTGCAACTTGTCCGAACAAAAGTGCATTTGAGGTTAGGTTTTCGAAAAAGGGTCTTTTCGAAGCGGCACTCGGGCTTTTTTTGTCGCGGCACCGTACGCCAGCGGCGACCAATCACGAGGCTCGTAAGGATAGCGAGAGCATGCGAGAGGGCGCTGGCGGCGCGCTCTCGACGAGGGATGAGCAAAAAAACGTCGATTTTGCACGAAAAATAAAGAGTCCGAGGCGGAGCTTTGAGCAGCCTCGTAACTTGGGAATCCGCGCGAACGAAACGGTCCGGGATTGTTGGGGAGACGCGATCGGATCGCGCGTCATCTAGCGACGCCCGCGTCGCGCGCTCGCCAACTCGCAAACTTAACCTCGCTGGGGAGAGCGCGCAGGGGACATCACTTACGTACATTCACATTATCTCACGACGAAACGTTGATATGATCGCTCGTTGCGACCGTTCGACACGACCGACAACCAAATATCATCACATTAGAAGCTCACATGCGACGCACTTTTAGCTTGCACCGTTTTCAAACGGATAATATAAGACACTCTCGACCGATTTTCGTCTAGATTGACGCCCAGCGACATCTGCCGTACCGCGGAGCGGACGGAAGTCCGTAACGTATTATCGTTGAGTTGTTGCAAAAACGAAACGGCGACTTGTTAATGCACAATGAAAACACCAAAATGTTCAGCTGATTTTTTGCAATCAACGCCCACCAATTTTTGTCACTCATTTTGCATAACCACAAACTTTTGATGATGTAATTAGGCGCCAGTTTGACGAGCGCGCAGCTGTCCGGTAGGCGAATTTTTCTTTTCCCACTTACTCGGAGCGACTTTTGTTGTTTATCTTTCAGCGGTCGACATCCATGGCCGTGCGGCGAATTCAAAAACAAAAGCCCCTGGGACAATCTTCTGTTCGTTGCTCTAACGTGAGTGAGGTCGAACGCGAAACGACCAAACAAGCTCGGCGCGCACCATTTGTTGGCGCGAAAATTCAAATCAGCAATTGTTGTAACCGCGACGAGTGACGGTTATTTGTTTGTTTGTTCGCGTCGTCTCCGGTCGATGGCTATTTGTTTACGCCGACTGTTCTCGGACAGGTGTCAGATGTCAAGGGCACCGATTGTTGACATCGTCGTCAAGTGTCATCCACGGTGGTTGCTGGTAGCGACTCTGGACGCCGATCGGACAGTTGGCGAGTTACTTTTTGTCTGCAGGACTGTACCCATGAGACGCAAGGCTGAATAAAAAAAGACAAAAGGTAAAGAGTAAGGTTATAAATTCAAAATTCAACAGATGTCAACAGTGTAAATATTTTTATTGTCCAACACCAAACTTGGGTCGCTTCTTTTTCTTGTAATTTTTTGTCTGATTGTTGTAGATCTCATTGTTTTTTTTGTTTTGTTTGTTATCGGTTTAAGTTGCGGTTTGCTTTACTTTTTTTTTATTGTTCGTTATTTGTTATCACCATTGTAATTAATATTTTGTGACGCTTCGCGGCTAATAGAATTAAGTGACAATTGAAATGTTTTTATTTAATCGAAATCTCTGATACAAAACTGGCTTATCATTTTTCAGATAAGAAGGATGGGGAGAAGGGGCTGGCTAAATACGGTCCTGTACGAGGTAGCACACGTGAATCGTTCCGAAAGTTTGTACAAATCAACATGGCCGTCTTGTAAAATCGAAAAATAATTACACAAAAGCTGACACGAGGACGTGACAATTTTGCAAAAAGGAAGTTTGAAGTTTGTGTTAAAGGAACGGTTGAAACATGTTTGAAACAAATGCTAGCCCGATGTACTATATGGAGCCAGTGTTTTCTTTGCCGGAGAAGCTCCCCGGACCAAAGTTATGTACGAGATGACAAACATTCACGACTGCTGGATCGCGAAAAAAATTGAACAACAGGTCACGAGCTTGCTCAAGGTTTCATAGTTATTTTGTCAAAATGCTTTTATGTCTGTTAGAACGAACTGTGCGGCTCGTTTTGGCGATACTCACCCACCGCGGGCCCGTTTTGGTATTTTCGAAATCCATGCGTTTGATGTTCATGTCTCCTTCACAAAAATTGTACCAACACTAAACTAACTGTAATCGACTGATGTGTACTTCTACAAGCTTGATCGATGTCCGCCCCCCTCAATTTCACAACGTTTCGGGTGTCAGGGAAGTCTTTTTGTTTTTTTGTTGAAAACAACTTCTGCGCGCCCGTTTGACAAGACTTTTGTCGCCACTTTTCATCCCTGAGATTGAGATCATGGTTATGACGACGTGTGATGTAATACAATATCTTTTTTCTTTTTGGTTCAACATAGATCGAATGGGGATCGCTAAAATGAGCACTGCATAGTGATTTTTTTGTTTTGTTCTTGCTTTTGACTTATTCTGGGGAGTGTGTGATTTTTTTCGCTTTGGTGTTTGAGATTTTTAGGTTTGTTGTCAATATGAAATGTAAGCTTACTTTTGTGCAAGGTTAACTGCTGTGCCAAATGGTTATGGAAAGCACTTTTTTTGAGGTGCAGTGCAAATTTGACAACGAATTGAAACGAAAATCTTTGAAACGACGATTCTGAAATAAAAAATTATCAATCATATCTGAAGTTTATTTTTGCTTTTTAGAAGCCTCATCCAGAACTAACCGCCTTAGAATTGAGACAAGAAAAAATATTAGGACAACTGGCTGAGATCAAAAAAATAATCGCCAGTTTGACGGTTATGGTCAAAAGTACAGATGAGACTGAAATGACAATAAATAAAAACGAAGAAACTGAAAAGGTATATCTGTAGTTCATAAAACATTCCCTTCAAATTTCATGCAAAGTTTAATTTCTCATGAAAGACTTTTACGTTCTGAAATTCATTCCATAATCATTAGAAGCTTACTTTTTATATTCATCGTAAAGAAAAATTTTGTCTAAATACTAATCTACATTTTGGGCTGTGTGATAAACTAATAACTTTCATTGAAATATCAAATACAATCATTTTGATGATTGACCATTTTTTTCCAGGCTGATCCAGTTACCATAAACTTGGTATTGAAAGTGAACCGGAATCAAATACCGTACTCATTGCTAGCACTGAAAAAGATATGGACGGACACTTGTTTCAATGTTTCATGTCATTCGCACTCCGACGTCACTGTTTCCAAGCCAACTGATGAGATTAGCTCTTTCGAGAAACTTTTACAGTCTGATAAACATTCACGATCTTACAAACATACAGTCAATCTAACGCTGATATGGAAAAATGGTAAGAAATCATCTCTTTTGTTCCAAACAAACAACTGTAATCAGAATCAATTTCAAAAAAATATTTTTACATTCTGTAAGATATTTTTATTTACATGGATGATTGAGAGTAATTTGATTTTACATTTTTCAGTTGATACCATGGAAATTGATTTGAGTATAAGTCACAAAATGCTTGGCGAATCGTCTCTCCTGCGATTTTTGAGCAGAAAGATTGCTAATCATAATTACGAGACGGAATTGCCGATAGAGAAGCAGAACGAGGTAGACACGATTCTTGATGAATGTTACGAGACGAGGTTGGGAAAAGGTGACAAAGCGTTCAATGCCACTGTAACGAGATTCGACAACGCTTTGAAAAGCGGAAATACGTGGCTCGCGAGCAAAAGCGAGCCCACAATCGCGGATATTGCGACTTGGTCTGTGATAAAAAGTCGTTCCGCGCAAAAGCTGCCAGCCAACGTTGCCAAATGGTTCGACAGATGTCAAAAACAATTTTGTTGTTGACATATAGTTTTATTTTGAAAAGAGAAGATGCAAATAAATAATTTTCATGAGAAAAAACAATCATGTTGAGAAAATTAATTAGGCTACCCATTTATGTTCGATTGAATTTCAATTTATGTCGCGTACAGAGGACTATTTTTTCACAAATTATCTTCTACTTCAATTATTCTTGGATTAATCTTATCTTGATGAAAAAAAGTGTAACATTGTATTGTTAATCGGGTTGCACTTGTTTCAATTGCGACTGATAATGTTCTCTTTTGAACAATAGCTTCTTAAATTTTATATTTCGGACACGATTCCAGAATTATCGATCATACAATTTATATTTATTAAAAAATTGCTTTCACTTAGCAAAGATCGTTTGTTACTATAGTTCTCAAATGACACATCTAGATATTTCACCAAACAATTTTACATTCTCCGCTACTAAAATGTTTCAATCAATATCATATTTCGATAAATCAATTACCTTGCATTTCAGGCTTGAACAAACCAAAAAATTGCTCACTTCATTTCAGCAGATAACAATTTTGCTAACAGAATAAAACATTGAAGTCACTGAAGTTTGGAGTGCGTGCATCAGAAACGCCGCAACTGTTCGGGTGATTCGCAGATTCACTTAATCAAACAATCTGCCTGAAGTATGCGTGCAATAATGAACTTTCAATACCTCTTGATTGATTACTTTGAAAGTATGCAAAGCAATCGTATTCCATTGCCAATCAGAAAACCAACTTTTTAATTCAGTAAACAAGCTAACAAATTAAAAAGGTCACAATTTTAAATACAAATTTTCATGATAATTCAATTTCAATTAAAAAAATATCTCTTTGTTATTTGACAATATATTTGAATCAATTTTTTCATTTAAAAAATTCAACAAAAACTGTTACAAAAGTAAAAGAAAACTTTTTTTCTGTTATGTTTTGTTGTATTCATTAATTTGATCTATTATTACGAAATACCTAACTGCAAAAGTGGAAATGATGCGAATTTGAAACTGGCGCTTATGAGATAACTTGTGCGCAGGCTCCGGAACATTTCCGAAGAGAGAGAACCGTTTTGTCAGGGAGAGGGAGGAGAGGAGAAAGAGGTTGACTTGACGTTAGTCGATCAATCGCATCGAGTCTCTGAGAAGCAAGCAGTGAGTTTATTTATTTATCCGTGACGGTGTTTTGACTGGACTGAGGATTTTCGGCGTATCAAAATCGCAGCAGTGAGGTGTGCACGGTAGCCGAAAAGCTCGGCTCATTGATGTGAAACGTCGTCATCGGTGTCGTCAAGTTAATAAACACAGCAACATGACTGTCATCACGAAGGCGATGGGCGAGAAGAAGCCCGGTGACAAAATGGAGCAGCCTCTGGTCGTCGTTGACTCCCAAACGGTCAGTCTCAAACGCACCAACAAACATAAACAACGCCGTTCATTATTTATTATCAAACAGCACTCTTCCGACTGGCCCTCGCGCATCTGCGCATCTTGTTATTTTCCTCATGTAATAACCAAATGGTGCGGAAAGTCGTTTCGCTCGCTCTGATTTTCACGAGCTCAAGCTTTCTAATAAACAATTAATCAAAAATGCCTCTCTACCTCTTGGTACTTTTGCATTATTCGTTGCACCTTTATGTTTACACTCGACTCTCCCACTCTTTGTTTGGGTCACCGATTGATTTTGGCTTAGCGCAAAACGTACTTTCCTCCTTTTTGCTTATCATTTTTATTTTCATCTTTATCCCCGTATTATGTCGGGTTTGTGATTCTGTTTACCTTCCCCGATACAATTATTTGGTTCAATTTCATTCTCCATTTCGCGTTATCTGATGAGTTATTCATTTCTTGCAACTCTCTTAGTAACACGTTGCAATTTTGTGTGTGTCTGTGTTGTTACAAAACAATGCATTTCGGGAAGCCATAATGATGTCATAAACTTTGACATCCAAATGAATTTAATAGATGGCTGTAAATTCTTCGCTTTCAATATTTCGTTTCCTTGCTCTCTTGTTTTATTTATTATTTTGTTTCATTCGCCTCTTTTGTATGGAATATCATTTTGTTAGATAACAGTAATGAGCACTTTGTATCCTGTTTTCAAACTTTATCGCATTTTTGCTGCCGCGAGTGTTGTATCAATGAACAATATACATTCAGCTGCGTTTTACCCGAAATTTCCTTCCTTAATTGTTAATTCATAAGTTTAACAAATTCGTTGATGTAAAAATAGAAAACATGAAGTTAGAAAAAAAAAAAGTTGATATCTGAGTCGAGGAAAAGCATCGCACACTTTTCCTTTATGAAGTAAAAATAAAATGATAAAAAATTAAACAATAAAGCATGTTTTTATTGGACAGTTTTTAACAAGATCTTATTGTATTGCAGAACCTGATAAATTGGATTTTGTAAAAGTTGTGTTTTATAGACTTATAAAGACCAAGTTTGATTATGTTGAGGTGGTTTTAGTGATAAGTGAAAAATGTCAGCATTACATGAAATTCTGAAACAATTAACAGTCTTTGTTAAGTTTGCAGAATATAAAAAAAATGAATGAGACATCTGAAAAAGACGATATTTAATTTACAAATTGACATAATACATAGATGTAGATATACACGCATTATTTGACAAGCTTGAAATTGAATATCTCAATTAATTGTAAATGACGAAACGTTTTCAAATTAGCTCTTATTGCATTGAGCAATTAAAAATATAGCTAATTAAATTCCAAATTTAATTTCTGAGGAATAAACCTTTTTATGGAATAATATGAATAAAATAAACTCAAACCGTCGAAATTTTACAGTTTTGAAAATTAAAAATCTCTCAAAATTGAAAAATTAAAAAATATATTGTGAAATTCAGCAAGTTGTCAAATTCTGGATGTGTCAAATACTGGAAGTTTGAGTGTAATTTTAAACCTTTCATCAAGAGGAGATTACGCAGAACGAGCCTTATATTCGAGAAAGAATTACAGTTAATTGTTATCTGAAAAAAGATATTTTTACTGTCTCGTTACATCCTGCTTGATAATTTCAACAATGCGATGTATTCAAAATTCAATTACATTTCCTTCATGTCCCAGTCGAAATTAAATTTTATCAAAGTGCTCGATGACATAAATTAATAATAATAACTTTCGATAAACCGTGTGTAGAATGTTTGAAAGTGTTAACACGAATCTGATAATTTTCCATCGAACAACTATAATTTTATCAATTTTCTGGACACTGTTGAATAATAATTTTGTTCACATGCATAATAATGAATCCAATTATTGATGCTGGTAACATCAAAAATGGCTTCAAACATATTTTCTGCTCTTCCCAATATTCTCTTTTAAATTATAAACAAATAACAAGTTCATTATTAATTTTGTTTAATTACAAATTATACCGAAATAAAAACTCTTAGATGATGAATACAATAAGTAATAACAAAATGGAAATTACTTTTGATTTAATATACATTTCATCTGATTCTAAATTCTGTAGTTAAAAAAGTACAACTCGAGTCAGGATAAAATGTCACACAAAGAGATAAGTTTTTTGAACGAAAAATTACTATAAATTAGAAATAAATGAATTATTACAATGTTGATGCAAAAAAAGGTAGCAAAAATTTGCGCGATAATCGCGGATAGACGGGAAGAAGAATAAATTTCCATATGAAAATGCGATTGAAAATAGAAAATCCGATTTCTTAATGCGTTTAAATGTAGCAAGATGAATGCGAACAAACCTCTTGTCAAAAGCACGCATAATTCACTCGATATTACACAACCAATTGTCTTAGCTCACTTTTGTATTACTTTTTTCACACTTTTCAACGAGCACATAAACAAACCGGCTTATCAAATCTTCGTGGTTCGGTTGGACATGAAAACATTCAGTCGGACCATTTTATAATCACGTTGCAAATAAAAATAATTCATCCAAAGCTTCAGAAAAAGAATGACAATTGAAAGGATCTTCCATTATCCTTTCTGATGAAAATAAAAATGAAAAACAATCAGGCAAAATTTATTTATAAATCGTGATAAAAAGCTCACTACCTCGATTTACAAAAAAAAACCCTTTTTCTTATCGTATCAAATCATAAATGTCATTTCATAAATACCTTTACTAAACAATATACAAATTAAGAAACAATTATATGATTGTCAAATTTATTTCACATTAATACATTTCTCATAACGATTCAAATGGTATGTGAAAAAACATTATGATGTTACTATTAATTTGCGTGCCAAACTACTTGTCAGACTATCGTGACTAACTTTATGTAAAGTAATTGGTTAAATGAACCACAAACAATGCTGAAAATGGAAAGCACAAGAGCGATTTAAACCAACTCCACCGGCTGTTTTTGCATTACTAGGATATATCGCGAGTTACACGCGAGCTTCTTTTATGTGTCCTATAATCGATCACATTTTTATTTCATTTCGAATGATTTTGTATGAATACTAAAATTGAACCCAAATTAAGATTATCTTAAGAGAGGGAAAAATCGTTAAAGCAAAATTTCATGAGATAGGATGAAATTTTATGTAAAAAGGTCTGACAAATGGTTCAATAAAATGGGTCAGTAATTGTTAGTATATTATATATATACGAACAAAAGTAATAACGTAGACAACTGTATGATCCACGACGAAACCGGCAATATTTTGTCGGTCAGTTTCAGGCTTACAATATTATTGTCGCCTTCATATAGGGAACGATAACATTTTTAATATTCTGAATGGAAAGCAATGCAATTTTATGAAAACTTTTTTCATATACACGGAAAAAGTCAGGGGTCGCTGCATCCAATGCGGAAGAGATGTTACATGCTTTTACACATACGTATATACCTATATTCAAATCAAAATATCGAAAATTGACCGATTAGTTGAATTTTATAAATAAAAATAAAATAAAAAAAATAAAAAAATTAGTTATTTATTGTGAAGGATGTGTTTATTTTACCGTGATGTTATTGTTTATGATTGATATTGTTTTTGTAGAAATATGTTTGATCAAATTTTGTAATAGGTTGTGCGACAAATGCAAGAAACTATATATTTCAATCAACTTTCTTTATTCATAAAAACGTTTCTAGATTTCTTTTATTGTATTACTACATCGAAGTAAAAACTAACTCTCATTATTTGTTTTTTCAAAAACTTATTAAATATATATAAATTTCATCCAATTAAATCAATTATCAAATAATCATCAATTAACCCCAAAAAAACAATAAAAAATTGATGAAAAATGATATAAAAAGTATATTCTTCGATACAAATTGTTTTCATAGGTACAAAATTTTTAAAATGTAATAAGATATAACAAGAAATTATCATAATAATTTTTGTTGTTACTTGGATGGAAATGTTTTGGCTTTATATCGAATGTCTTGATCATTTTCTTATAATTAATAAAAACAAAGTTTTTTCCCTTGTAATAAATAATTTATCATTTCCAATCACTTCAACGCATTTTTTGAATTTTTAGAATCTTTGAATGATGCGGTGTGTCGGGATTAAATAGTTGTAACACCAGTTTGTCTTCTAATGATTACAGTAATGCATCAGAAAGATACATTTTTATTCAGTCAAGTATAGAAATTAAAAACGAGTACAAACGAAAGAAAAAAACGAAAATGAATCCATCTTTTTTATTATTATTAAACAGTTATAGAAAAAAGTAGACATAACAAATAAAAAATATTTCTTGCAAACCACGAGATTAGCTGTTATTAAAAAATTGATTTGCAAACTGTTCGATTACAGATTTTGCCGTTTGTTAATCATACTGCGACGACAAGTTACGTAAAACAAAAATGAAAACATGCTACATGCAAAGAACGAAATATATGAACGAAAAAAAAAAAAATTGCATAGTCGATCTTGAATTATAATATGTAATAATTGCAATAATTTCCTTTGGTTTTTTAGGGCAGCGTAAAAAGCGACCCAGAATCCCAGCGAAATGCTCCAGGTCACTACCTGATTTTTAGAACCCGAGTTTTGCGTTTTCACAACATGCCGACCATCTGCGTTTTGCTGACGGCAATTCTCGTGATGAGTTTCGGCATCATGGCCGGGATTTATCTATACAAACAGTACGCGAGAGACCAGATGCAGAGACTTAGCACGCGATGGTTCAGTTTCCCTTACGATGGTGCAACCAAAGCCCAGTTGACCGCCGATGAGCTTGATAATCGACTTCTGTTCGCCGAGGCCAACAACTTGATGAGGCTCTCGAGAGTGCAGAACAAACAGATGTACAACAACAACTTTGATCTGAAGAATTATCTTACCGAGAAGTTTGAGATTGACACCCAAAAGGATTACGAAAAAATATACGTTCCCGATTTTGGAAATGGCAGACAGGGCAGATTTATCCACGACTTCAGCATTGTAAGCGATCAATTATTTGTTCAGGCAATTTTATTTTTGTATTTAACTTCTAAATTTTTTACAACATGAATAAAATATCTTTTTTTTTTTGTTTCGAGTGAGAAGTTGGTTTGCTGTTTATTCATTGGGGATCAAGTTGTAATGATCAAATATGTATTCTGCAAAGTACAAATTTGTTCCACAGTTTTAGTGGTAACTAATTCGCAAAATTATATTTTTCAGAACAAAACTGGTATCATCGATATTGATGGCAAAAATTGCTTCGTAATGCCGTTGGACCGTGAAAAGGTTTTGCCACCGCACAATATGTATGATCTTTTGAAGAAGATGTACGATGGTAATTATCTTTGTTGTTTTTTTCTGTTCTTTCTATAGCCAGAGTGCACGAGAACTCTTCTCATGGAAAACCCTTTTTTTTTCAGGATACTATGAAGTCAACACTGAAGTAGTTCGCGAGACAATGAAAATCATCAAGCCACCAATCACAGATATTTCTACAATTGGGACATACATCGCTTATGAGTGTCAGGATAGACCCATATATATGCTGGAAAAAAATACTTCCAATGGTGGTAAGTGTGATTCACAAAACTTACGCAAGAGGAAAATTGATTTTAATAATTGTTCGAAACGGAGCGAGTTATTGATAAGAGACTTAATGAAAAATGTTTTTTCTTCTCTTTTAGTGATCAAGCGAAGTGTGAACAAGGATCAGATATTCGTCCACTTTGCCGGAAAGAAATTCTACGAGATTGATATCATGAATATGGATGCAATCGAGTAATAAAAGAAGAAAAACAAAAAAAAAATAAGTTGCGCTAAGTTTGGAGGTTTTATTAAAAAAAATATTAAATAGGATTAGAGAAACAATAGAATTTTGCTGTCTTATAATGCTCAGAGAACGTTCAAGATTTATCAAGTCATTATGCGACGTTGCCGTCGAAGTAGCTGGTAGATCAATTATTATTATCATGTCTATTTGATTTCATGTCGACTTTCAACCGAATTTTCAATCACTGTAACGGTTTTAGCTGCGATACAATCTGAAGGATTTTGTGAATGGATATTTGATTTGTACCACTATATCATTATTTGCGTCCCATGGATAAGTCTTTTTTGAAACAAGTGAACCGAAAAAATGTATGTTTGATACAGCAGGTCAGACGGACGGTGTTTTTAAAATTGCTTGAAATTTCGAGTCCATCTGCAATTGAAAGTTGAGAAACACCTCTTTTTGACTTACCAACGTTTACACACGCATATGCAAATATCCAGAATGTCCGTATATATTCATGTATGTACAAATTAATGAAACAAGTACATTAGAAACATTTCAAGTTAGCAATTTGAACAAAGGATTGGATTTGTCTATTGGATTTACCAAAGTAAAATCATCTCTGCATTTTTGTTTTCATAATTATATACGTAGTTTTATAATCAAATTTGTAATGAATAAGCAAGCTAACTTATCAAAGTGAATAGAAATCTGATCAGTTTTGTATATCAGATTGTTTGTTTCAATTTTACTTATGGCTTGACATGGCGCATTCAACGCGGTGATTAATTTTCAAGCCAGATTTATGGCTTTGCGTTTTTAGATAAACTTTATCAGCATCATGTATTTTTTGTTCCAACTTCAACATCGGTTGAATGTTGAAAATTTTAATGAAATATTTTACAATTGTATTGATACTTTATCGTGCACCCAACTTTTTCCACAAAGATGTTGAGCTTGGCTATAATCGAATCCCATCGGGATTGATGTGGACAACGTCGAGTGCAGTTTTCGACTTGAATTATGAACATTGATAAACGAACTTATACCTTCCAATTTCGAATTGTTTGTTCATATCTTCATAGTATTTATTTTTAAATAATAAAGCAAGTGTGTTGTATAATAATGAAATAAAAATGTTTCTATGTAGAATTCCTTTGCATTTTTCAATTAACATAATTAAAATTAAACTTATTTAAAATTAAACAAGAATTACCATCATATCATTTCTTTTGAAATTCTTTTAATCACAATCAAAACTTTACAACCATGAAAATCAAAATTACAAGTGTAACGAATAACGCATACAATCGAATAATGATTGTATTATTAGTCGAATGAAGATTGTATACGTTATCAAATTTGTGGCTGAAAGGAAAAACTAGTTAAGTTTATATCGTAAAGCCTATATAATTAACTAGTTTTTCCTCGCAGCCACAGAAATCACGTAATATTTCAGTTTGAAATGTTTTACTAACAATATTTCAATTGTTTATAGCTTCCGATATCGCTTTCTGTCTCAACGAGTAGAGTTTTTTCACCCACTTTTCAAACTTGACTTCCTGGCCTATAAGGATCTGTAAGAGGAAAGGCACCAAAGTTAGAGTTTGAAGTGCACGTTTGGTATAACGTGTTGAAATTTGAATGTACAATTCATACTCACGGATGAATGAAAAATACTGTCAGAAACAACTGGTGCAGGGTTTGGTTTAGGCACTTGAATAGTGTCGGCGTTTATATCTATCACAATATTATTTAATTTACTTGACGACGTGAATTGCTTTGGGATGAATCCTTCACTGTTTATTTCGTCAATCACAGCGCCCCTATCCATCGGCTCAATCAAAAATTCATCTGAAATTATAACTTGATTAGAATAACATTTTCCAATTTTAATCAAATTTTAAATAAGAAAATGATTCTATTTTTCAACCTAATTCTGAATTTGATTTAACTTTACTGTGTCATCATAAAGTTATAAACTTCAAGTTTTCATTAATCCAGTCACGTCATGTCGGTAAGTCACGTTACAATATGATACATATATAGGTTGTAAATATTTTACTATCTACATTCGTTCCGCATAATTACACTTTCGAAAGTGATGTATTTTCTTAAAATTACAATACAATTTTCTTAGTCTATTTATAACAATTGTTTTATACCTTTCAACGCGACGTTAGTTGTAGTTTTTTCAGCTACTGGTTTTGGGATTGACTGACAACTACTCGAACTACTTGATTTTTCTCTAGAATCAGATCTTTGCTTCCTTGGCCTATCTCTACGACTAGGAGAAGTTGATTTCGACCTGTGGGATCTGTACCGATGCCTGTCTCTGTCTCGAGAACTATCTCTAGAGTATTTTTGACTTTTCGAACTCTTGCCCCTGTCTCTGTCTCTATCTCGATCTCTGCTTCTAGATCTGTATCGTTTTTTTGACTTTGAATGCCTTGATTTTTTCCTGTAAGAACTGTCACTTGAATTTGAACTTGACGACCTGAAAATTAAAAAAAGCTATAGCATTTAGCCTTATAGAGTTTCATTATTATGAATAATTTTATATTCAAAATGATGTAACTAATTTTCATAATTATAAAATCGTGTGAGAAGTTGTTTAATGATAAAAAAACATAAGTATATAAACTTTAAATTTATAAACTAACAAAAAAATGTTTGACTGTACCTTGATCTTCGATGTCTCCTACGATATTTACTGCTACTTCGATCAGAATCAGAATCTGATGAGTATCGAGCCATTGTTTATAGAAATGTACACAATTTTAATAAACCCTAACTTTAATAAATCATCAAGTTGATGTTGTTTCTGTTTATGTTTTCATTAAACGGCTTGTTCCATGCATTCTTATATTGCTTTAAGAGAGCCACTTGAAGTCGGCTGCTTGTTTTCGGCTTAAAGGTGCGTTTTCAATTGGCGTTATCACAGCATAACGCATATAAAAAATTCATTACGTAAAAAAGTTATAATTACGTTGGTTTCTTCACATTTCATGTTTGATTTTTTAATTTTTTACATTAAATTGCAATATAATTTTTTTTTGAAATCGACAAAAAAGTTGAAAATACCAACTAAATTTAGCTATTTTCAAAGTTCCCGCACATTTTTGTCTTATCGCCAACTTCATGAGATACAGCGCCCTCTTCTAATGATTCAATTTGATTCGAAAGATTAAATACTCGAAATTGTTTTAAGACAAAGTCATTTTAATCCTTTATTTTTATTATAAAATCTTATAAGACAGATGATGAAAAAAATTAATTCCCGCGTTTTTTGAGAAAAACGACGCCATGACATCATTGAAGCGAACAATGGCGTCAGTTTCAGTCAGTTTGCCACAAACCGTTGCAGGGGTCCGACGCTTTTTTGCACACCTCTTCCTTTTATAGGTTTTTCAGAGTAAATTATACTTTTTTGTTATAATATGTTGATGGCATCATTATTTTGAAAGTTATTGACGAATAAAACAAAAATAAAATTAATTATTAGGTTAATAATTGGCGTAAAGAAAGAGCGTAACAATTTCGTTTCAAGCAGGTATTATAATCAGGATTTTTCCGCGTTTTAAGTCATTTTTGAAGTATTGTTCAACAATATTAGGAGACCAATTGTGCATTTTTATAAAAAAGATTCCGTTCTTCCGTAACAGAAAATGCTTTTGTCGTTTTCCATCGCGTATTGTAATATGACACCAATATTTTCTTTCCTTCCGCACCATATTTCTGGGAATATATTGTTTCAAAACAATAAATCTATCAGCGAAGCTTAATATATTTTAAAGTAAACTTGTTCAATTCAAAGAGAAATAACCTTTCCACGAAAAACATAAAAAATGAATAAATTTGCAAAATGAAAAATGCCAAGATGGCGGCCATTGTTGGCGCGTATCGATGGCGTCCTTTGATCTTATCCACTTACATCCGTAAAATCATAATTAAATAGTTAGATTTTCATCAATAATTTTTATCGGGAATAATCACTGAATATTACTGTATGATTTTTTTAATGAAATATAAGCTTAAAATAGCGTATTCTATTTAAAGAAAACCAAATTATTGTTGCTTCATTGCAAACTGTAATATGATGCTTTTAAGGGGAGATTCTTCTTTTTTTTCGAAAATTTTTCGATTTTTTTGCATTTTTACAATTTTCAGACTGTCCATTATTAGTGTGCAAAGCTATAATTCAATTCCCGCATTTTGAAAAAAGTTATAGCCACTTAAAGGTATAGCTGTAAAATCGAAGCAGGGCTCTCTGCACGGTGTCGATACGTGTCAAGAAAGCCGTCCGAAATGTCCAGCCTAACAATCTGTTTGAGGAAGAAGAAGGTTTACTATATGGCCCCGGCATCGCAGAATAAAAGTAAGTCGAAACAAATTAATTTCAAACGAGTTACAACCGTTTTTATGTTTGCATAAATTTCAAACGCGTTTTTCTCGAAACGGCATTTTTTAATGCGCGGTGCACTGTGCAGCTCGCACGGTTCAATGTAGCTTCCTATTTTTTTTTTTTTTTGAATGAAAAATTATTAAATTCATGGGGCTCCAAAACTAAAAAAACATTGAGAACAATGAATTATTATTTATAAGCACGTTTTAATGCGAAAAAAAGACCTAAAAGTCACTCTTTTTTTTTAAATGGCCGCCATTATGTTAAATATTGATGAAAAAAAATATAAAAAGTGTCATGGCCCGACAAATTAACTTAAGTTCAATAATCATAACGTTTTTATGTTTCAGATGGCTGTCACAGGCTGCACACTGCACCGCGTGGGTGGGTGCACGAAAAAAGGCTGTTCACAAAAACACGTATAGGGTGAAGTGGGGCAAAAATGAACAGTGGGGTAAAAACGAACATTTCAATTTATTTAATGAACATTTGTCAATAACACATTTTCTATTGCATTATCATTCAGATAAACATGTCTAGTATTTATGACATATATTTGGTGAAGTAATTAGTTTATAGAACCAATTTTATATGTCTTCAAAGTCTGTTCATTTTTGCCCCATTTTGTTCGTTTTACCCCACTTCACCCTATATGACGCCATATATAAAACTCTTATATAAAAATATTCGTTGTATACAATTAAATGTCAGCTTATTCAGTATATG
>JAAMPD010000562.1:0-45575 GCA_025266255.1 Trissolcus basalis | reverse complement strand
TCTCTCTTTTCTTCTCTCTCTCTCTCTCTCTCTCTCTCTTTAAGTTTCCAAGTGTTAATGTTTAACGTCTATTTATTCGAATTTGTTTATTCCGCCGCGCGAGAACACTTTTCGCGCGTAAATCGAGCGACAAAATAATTTAGCTCTATATCGTCTATATCTTGGGACGACACATCCTCACGATATTCAGTGCAGCGAGTAATTTGAAGTTGCGTATACAGTCTTGCCAAATATTTGTTTCGGAGCAAAAGAATGAGAGAAAGAGAAGAAAAAAGGAGAATCGAAATTGTTGCAATTTTGCTGCGGACTTTTTTTACGACAATTTTCAGGTTCCTTTGAGTTTACTTGCGGATAACTTGGCGGCTATAAAAGAAATTTAAATATAATTTGTTTTCAATATTCAGAGAGAGGAGGACGGAGCGACGCTCACGAACAATCCTGAAAAGAAAATATCAGACGGAAGAAGACAACGATGATGAGGAAGCCGAGGACGAGGCGCAGCAAATATTTATGTATGATACAATTAAAGAAGTCATCTCAAATGGTACGGCGGAGTATCGAAATTGCAAATCGGCAATATCGGAGCCCGTGGAGTACGAGGATAAAATAAGCGAGGTGGTTGAACAAATTTATGCCGTCGGCAAATACTTGTACCGCGTAAGTAAGATCCGGGTTTTCATGCATAAATACAGTCGGGCTGAATAATGATCGTCTATTCTGCACAGTGGATTGATTTTCTTTCAGCAAGACGAGATGATGTTGAATGAATCGAATCACAACGAAGAAATCGAAGGCGACAATTATATGTTCGTTGATGAACTTCAACAAATTACCGACAAGTATGTCAGCGAGAATAACGCTTCGTCGTCGCGAACGTTCGCAGTCTGGCAGCGCTTTATTGATGAACTTTTTCACGATATTATTGAGCCGGATTGGTGGAGTAAGAATAAGATTCTCGTCTGGGATTTGGATTACTTGAAGTCGATCGCAGTCTATTTCGCAACTCAGGACGATGCTGTTCTAGGTAAACTCAATTCAAACAATTTTTTTTCATTACAAAATAATTTACTTGATATTTATTATCAAATTTATCACTATTCACTATTTTGTTTTATGAATTTCATGTTTCCAATCAACTTGCTGGCTTGGCCTTGCTTTAATTAACGATTCCATCCCAGATGGAATTATTCAAACGTTAATCATAATTGAGATCAACATTTTTAATGGAGTTTCTTGATTTCAACGAGAACTCAAAATCCGATCGAAATTCACTATTGATACCCGAGATTACTCAATGCTCAGACTGTGAGAACGGTGCATCAGTTCAAATGGTTCGACGCAAATGAACGAAACAACGACGCTCAATGAAAACACATGCTATCACGTGAAATCCTCGTTTCTCAGTTGATTCAAATAAGACCGTTGATATATATCGGACACATGAGATAATATTGTCTATTGCACTGTGCAGCATGAGATTTTAATACTAAATTATCGATGCGTGTCTCATAATAGGGATTACGCCTTCGGGATATAATGTTCTCATACATCGTTCATCGGCTAATCGTCGAAATGGACTGATTCAACATTCAGTATCAATGTTTAGAACTGCCCTAATGTGTGTTTTGAATCTTTGCCATCACAAGCTTTGAAAGATACTTATCCGACTTACATACATTGTAATTTCCTGCTCACAGAGTCTCACGGAATCTTTTTTTTTTTTCTCTCTTGTCAAATTTATTCACTATATCGTGAAATTTTTGAAATCCGTCTAAGCATGTTTACATCATTCCCAATTTGGCATTCAAAATTTAGACGCTCGTTAACAGTCGCGAAAACAAAGTGAACAATCTACAAGTCAAATTTACAGTTTGCAAATTGACTTCTAAAATTTAACTGAAATAGTTCGCTTTTATGGCAGCCGAAAGAAAATGAAATGAAACTTTTAGATGCACTTTAAGGTAGTTTGTAAAATTTGAAGCGAGCGAATAGTGAAGGAACTTGTTTTGATGCACATTTGACAAGGTTATTTTATGTTTAATAAAAAATTCGATCATTTTTGTTTGTTTGAAAATAAAATTGGAGTTTATGCAAATAATGGGTGAAATGATTGTTGACGATGATGCATTTTTTCGCAGAGACTTACGTTTGGTGGACCGTAATAGAGACCGTCGCTCCATATTCATCAGAGGACTTGCGCAAAATTCGATCAACGTATTACCAAAAAATCGTGGAAATTGAAGCCCGTGACTCGAGATCTTTGCGCTGCACGGATACGGCTAACGAATTGATGGGTAATTTTGTTTTATTCATTTTCGCATGCTCTTTGATCCGCTGGCTTGTCGCATTTTAAAATAAATAAGTCTGCCATTCGACAAGCCGGCATTAATTATATTCATTCGCTCAAACGACTACGAGCTGCATTTTCAGGCATGGCTGTGGCTTGGTTGTTCGTTGACCCGACTTTCCACCAGGGAAAAAGTTCGAGGGTCATCGAGATGCTAAGTAATATAAGGACGGCATTTTCGTACTTTGTCGCGGAGTCGGATTGGATGGACCACCTTACCAAAATAGCAACCTTGAGAAAGAACGCCGAGATGAAATACGTCATCGGATATCCCGAGTGGCTCTTCGAGGAAGGCACGCTCGACATGTACTATGAAAATGTATGAAAAATGCATTCTGTTGATTCGTCGCGATGTTTGTCCTGTCGATCAACACCGACATTGCGTGACACACATTTTAACGATTAGTTTTTGTTTTTCGCTCTCGTGACCGAAAGTCCAAAGCATCATTTTGAATAATTGAAACGCAGATTAAACGATAAAAAGCCGACAAAATGAAAAAGTAATCGATTTTACGTGCAATTAAGCTCTATTTACGTTTCATTGAATTCCCATTCGATTTTGCAGATTGACCTGTCTGAGGGCAAGTTTTTGGACAATTTGCTGCAATTGATCTCGGACGACATCGAGGCTCAATTTGCTAACCTCCTTGTGGACAACGAAGAAGACGATGCTTTGTAAGTGATTTTTTTCAACAAATCTGCAAAATTTCGTGACTCGAGTAAAACCTCTTACTAAATGAATTAAACAAATTTGTTCTTGTGGTTTTCAGCTGGATCACCGAACCGTCCGATGTCAACGCTTTTCATACGTTTTTTGCGAACCAAATAAGTGAGTTGCGGTAGAAGCCCAAACTGAACAGAGACATTTTAACTGTGCGGTGTGAAACATTTTGTCTAATGTTGAATTAGTATTAATCAGAGGACCGTAACACAGTTAAAGTGTTTCAGTGATGAAATTGGAGCCAAAAGTAGGACGAGAGTGTGTGAAAACCAATTTAGAATACATTATAAATTTGTAAACTTGGACGCAGCTATTCCAGCTGGGATACTTCAATTTCCATTTTACAACTTGGGCTTAGAGTGAGCAACCATTTTTCATCGGAGCTTTTTCACTTCCATGTATTGTGCGACACGATACAAGACGCGCAAATTGAACTGAAATCCCCTTGAAAGGATATGCATCCGAAAAAAGTAGAGTCGAACAAAAAAGCGCTAACAGAGACGCGGTCAATGCACACTTTTGTCCTGATAATAGCGGATTTCCGTTCGCTCAAATTCTTTGCTGTTACAAAGAATTTGGTTGTTGTCAACAAAGTAGTTGTAAAAGTCGAGTCAACATCGATTGTTTGATCCAAGAGATATATTGTCCTGCTATTTATTAACGAGCCATTTTTCATCCTAGAGAGTGTTTGCTTTCTTTTTTTTTTCGTTTATTGCGTGACGTGTGTTTTATCAAAATTCCTGTACGGCTGATCGATATCGAGTCATTCTAGTGAATTCAATTTCGACTGCAAAGTTAATAAATTGCACTTCCTTGGGCGACAGGGCTCTCAACTACGGCGCAATAGGATCCATTCTGGGCCACGAGCTAACTCATGGTTTCGACAATATTGGCCGAAAGTACGACAGTGATGGAAATTACCGTCAATGGTGGACCAACGAAACTATTTCGGAGTACATCGAAAGATCCCAGTGTTTTATTGATCATTACAACGACTACTACGTCCAAGAGGTGACTGAGTCCACCCCTCCTGCTTTCTCAAGACGCTTTATTTCCGTCCGCGAATTCAATCGTCTCCGACGTTTCATTGCGTTTTATCTTAGATCCGATCATTCTATTCTAATCTCATCGAATTATTCTTGCGCAAATAAATTGCCTAGAAACTAATGAAAAACGAATTAAACAGCTGATTGATATAAATTTGTAACCCACCGATAAGCAAGCACATAAATTAATTTCACACTTTTATTTATAAACGGACACATTATTTAAACAATATGCATAGAGAGTTTTGTAGTGGTTAACAAGAGATTTGGAGTAGCTTTATATGTACATCGAACAAACACAATTATTGTAAAGAGAACAATCTCTATATATTGCAACTTGACTATATCCCCTTTTGTGAATAATAGAAGCTATGTTGTAAATTGTACGATGGAGCTTGTGTTTCTTACAATATGGTAAAAAGAAAAAATTTGCCAGTGGGGATTTTAAAAATTAAACTTTTGTCATGAAGATCGCTTGAATATAAAATAATATGAGCTTAAGGGCTTTTATCGAGGCCAAGCTCCAATTATGATCGAGAACATTTTCTATCTCTTGACGTCGAAGGCACTAATGGTTGTTGCATAATAGGTTGATGAACACGTCAACGGCGCGCGAACTTTGGGCGAAAATATAGCGGATAATGGCGGCTTGAAGGAAGCTGTCTTCGCGTACAGATTATGGAAGGACGCGCATGGACCGGAGCTTTTTCTTCCAGGATTTACTCATTTCACGCACGAGCAGCTTCTGTTTCTTGGATTCGCACACGTAAGATCCGAAAAATTGATACATTATTTATGAAAAACAAATTATCAGTTGGTGCTCCCTCATCTCTGTCTGGCTCTCACTCTCTGACGCTTTTCAATTATATTCAATTAAACGTCAACAGAATAAAGCATACATACTGAAATGAGTAACAGAGCATAATTGGATTTTAAATTTTGATACTAACGTTTCACGAATCGATATACCGCCGGTTATTGTTATTACTGAATTAGAAATTTTCAGCAGAGCTCGTCGGTTCAATATCGCCGATGGATTCCGAACTTGTTGTATATTTCATGCCGAAAATGCAATATGTATCAATTCAGCGCCGGGCTTTTACAATAAAAAGTCTACTTCTCCGTCTTAATTATATTGACAAAAGGAAATGGATGTCCCGAGTTGTTTGCTATTGAACGAAATGTGAATGATCAAGTAGCCGTGTAAATAATTATTATGATTTGTCCCTCTCGACATGGCAAATGTTGAGACCGTTAACTAGATGACACAGATCCGCTCTATAACGAAGCAATTCTTCTCAACAGATATCGCTTTCTTCGTAAATATTAAATCTACTTTCAATGCAAGACGTATTCACCGGAGACTTTGGAATTATTATTGAAATATCTCGGCATAGATACGCAGGAGAATCGGTGTATCAATTGATTCAGCTTTGCATCAGAGAGCTTCGATTTTGTGCGGCTGTTTAGACTATTTCAACAGAGTTCAAAATTGGTACGATATCTTGACTGTGCCCTCTGAAACAGAGTTACAAATCGATAGCATATATATTCTTCGTCAAACAAAATTCAAATCGCACATACAACAATTTTGTCAACATGCTCTTTTGACATTGTTTTTTTTTTTTTTGTTTTTACTCTTTCATTTTTTAACGACCGTTTTTTCTTGCGAGAAAAAAAAGATACGGTTTTACAACATTTTCGGCGAAATGCTAGTCAGACATAAATAATATTTTCGAGCACTCACGATATCTCTCCCAGATGAATTCGAATCGATATAACAGGGCAGATACGAATACCTTCTAGTGTTTTAACGTATTTGTATCTGTCTATTCTGTACTAGGTGCAGACAAACAAAAAAACATGTTACATTACACCGATACACAATTGTGAATAAATAGCAGTTTAAAAAATGCACGTTGCAAGCAAGATTTGTTTATATATTTTTATTCCGTATATTTCAATAAATTGTTTATATATCATTAATTTATAGTCAAGGTAAATATTTGAATTTGAAATGAAAAGTCAAAGGCAAACAAATAATTCATCTTGTGTATATAATTGAAAACGTCAATAGTTTGAAAAAGAAGATTAAAATGAGATTAGACTAATGAAATAATTAAATAGATCGGATGGAAATGAATTTCTTATTTGAATTTGATTGATCACAAAGTGAGAGGACGTACATCTGAAGGAGCACGTATTAAAGTTGAAGGGACTATTAAAATTCTTTGAAAGTTGTCGAGCATCATCGCAAACTCGTAGCTGTCAATTAAATTCTCAATTGATTTCAGACTTGGTGTGAAGAAAATACTAAGGCGTCGTTACGCTGGATGTTAACGGACAGTCACTGTCCGGCTGTGATCCGTCTGCACGGGGTGCTACGAAACTCGAAGGAATTCAGCGAGGCTTGGCAGTGTCCAGTCGGGTCGAACATGAATCCGCCGAAGAAATGTCGCCTATGGTGAAGCCGCCGTCAATTTCCCTCGGGAGCACAAAACTCAAACAATCCAGCAGTGGCACAAAGACACCTTTCAATCCCAAGTGTGCTCGCAAACTTGCGGAGCGCACAGTCAGCGGAATCGACAATAAACGATCAAAACCTAACAAGTTGCTGTGCAGCGATATTTTGTGAGAAAATAAAACTATTTTTGCGTCTACCAAAACACTATCTCGTTCTTTCGTTTCCCACCCGTCACGAAGAAGAGGGCGCCGGCTTATTTGCAATGGATATCACCTCATGCAATTTCATTTCACTAATTGCGACAAGTTTTATGTTATTCCGTTTTAATAGCGCCGGGAGCCTCCCTCTGCATAAAATAGGCGTATTTTATTTGCCATTGTTTTTCTTCATAAACATCAATTTAGTTAACAAGTCCGCCAGTTGGCAGTGATCCCGATCCGTGACGCAACCCTCGTTTTTGCCTCAATAAATACTAATTTGTCTCAGAGTGCGCGTTCTTATTAGACGCCTCCCTTGGCTAACAGCTCCCCACAGATCCTAGAGAGACACACGCCGGAGCCATTTGTGCGCTTTCATTTCCATCGCGCCGGCAAATAAAGCACCTTATTGTGCATCGAAAAATCGCATCAACTCGGCGTTAACAAGCCCTCCGTGCGATCGATGATAATTGTTGCATCTGAAATTTGCCTGCAACTTTCACACAAACTTGCCATGTCAAATTCGATGAATAATGCACGCGTCAGCGGAAGTTAAGCCGGAAAGTAAGTGTTGGGATTGTAATTGTCTTAGGAGCGCACGTTCTGTCAATAATATTGAACAAAACTGTCAAATGTGATTCCACTTGAGCCAGTGTGCGAAACAGCTTGCGCGAGCAAACTTCAACTTATACTTTAAGGTTATTCAGTGTGTCATACACTCTCAGCGCGTTACATACCAAGATAATGCAATATGCCTAGCGAACAAAGTAAGTTTTCTAAGACCCGTTAATTTGTTATTCATATTTATAATAGTATAGAACAAACAAAAAAGAAGAATTTTGATTCACTTCTTTTTCTTATGCAACTTCTTTTTTTTCGCGTATATATTCTAAGATTGACAAAAATTATTTATTATTACGATCAGCGGCAGTTCCAACGGTGTATGCGATTGACACGGAAAACGAGATGCGGCTGGGTCGGGAGAACAACAAGCCGTAAGAAAATTGTCGTAATTTTTCAGGGCACTATTTTATTGTGCGATTATCTTTCGGAACAACAGCGGAGTCGCTCGTAAATTTGCATCTCTGGTGTGTTAGAGATGAGAAAAAGTGGCTGGCGACTCGGCTGTTTTCGCGATCGAGAGGATGGTTTTATTGATTCATAACCGTTTGTTGATCGAAGGAAAAGGGAAGGTAACCGATGTTTCATGATCATGGTGACTCTGCTGGTGATTCTGTTTGCCGCGCTGTTTGCCACGCTCTTCGTTCTGTTCAAATTCATGTGTGAGTGCGGCTGGTTCGCGTGAGAGCCCAACAAAAAGCACAAATATGTTATCTCCTTCTCTTTTTGTCAGATCCGAAAACGGAAAGATCTGGCGGCGTGTGCGACAGCGACGATTGCATTCGCATGGGTGAGTTAGACAAACAAAACGTACGCAAGAAAATTTGCATTAATTTTTTGCTTCTGATTCTGAATATGCATGACAGCTGCTGTTTTCAAAAAGACCATGGACCCATCGGTGGACCCGTGCGATAATTTTGCCAAGTGAGTACCACACATAAATAAAAATCGTGACATCAGAGCTGATTCATATGCACGAGCGTTTTTTTTTTTTTGTTGCCTTCGTATGTTATTCGTGGCACATGTCATATCAAGGAGTATAGCTCGGTACTGGCAAAAACGTAGCGGTCACACGATAGGGCATCAATTATTCAGACGCATTCTTTTGCATATGTACAAAGACCGAGCTTTCACTTTGACGGCTTTAGCTCATCCCAAGGTCCTGCACTTTTTCTACCGAGGATATATTATCCAAATCACGGAAGCGACGATCACACTTTAATTGGCACAATTTTTGTTCCGTCTCGAGGTACGCCTGCGGAAAATGGTCGCAGTCCTACCTCATGCCCGACTCTTACTCCGAGTACTCCTGGTTCGAATACATCTACCAACGTCAGAGCAGAAAACTCCGTGATTTATTGCGACGCAATCTGACAGACGTTTATGGAGCGAAACTTCCCCGAGCCGTGCTGCAAGCTCAAAAACTGTACAACAGTTGCGTTGATACAGGTCGGTTCCGTGAATTATTACGAGCGAACGCAACGAAAAAAGTTTCTTGCCATACAGAGCCCCAATTATGATGATGAATACGAGATGATATTGCTTTTGTTCACTCGGTCATTTTATTGCTCTGTCGAGATAATGACGTTAGTTTGTTTCACTGTTCAAAAAAGTTGTTTTTAACTTTTTTCGTTTCAAATCATGACTTTTTACATTTAAATCTCATTTCACGATTATCGTTCAGAGTCGCAAGAGGAATTGGGTTTGGATCCGCTGGTGGCAGTGCTGCAAAAATTTGACCTGCCAAAAATGCCACCAGCTCTGTTGGACGAGGTCAGTTCCACGGACTTGGTCAGACAAGCAGCGCTCATAAAAAAGTATCTATATGTCGACGTGTTTTTTAAAGTCGAAGTTTATGTCGATCTGCGAAATGTGAGTCAAAATCTGATTGTCATAGGGAATCCAAGCTCGGACCAAACTTTTCGCAGCTGGTGAGTAAATCACACTTGTTCCCAACTGATGCTATTTGGGGTACGTGTATTTTGTTGAAACTTTGACATTTTGCTGAAACCTAACATGTGCAGGTCCGATTACCACGACCAGAATAAGATACACAAGTATCTGAAGCTCTCCCGAAAAGATCTCGAGAGTGATGACGATGAGATCGATAACGAATTAGAGGCAAATTTAATGACCAATGTGATAAGAGAAATGATGAGCAATTACACCGACGAAGACGTTCAAATTTGTCAAGATATCTCTGAGGAGGACGAACTAAGAGTGGATAATTTGGTGCAGGAATTGATAACTATAAAAGATTACATCTACGAGGTTTGAGCCAATTTTTTGTGCTTGTATAGTTGTTATACTGAAATACGGATGAGAGAACACGATTCGCTTAAAGTCGGACTGAACTTTCGCTCCCGGGGACGTGCGAGTTAATTAAACGTCAAATTTAAGGACGAAAGTTACGCTAGACAAAGTCCACGATATTTTGTTAATAATCTTCCAAATTCCATGAACAAATGTTTAACTGTACGATTATTAACCGATTTACGTGAAAAAAGCTTACAAGCGCTTTTATCTGAAAATTTGTCGGACGTTTGAAAAAGAAGCACAAGGTCCCTGAAAGATATAGATGTTATGCAATATTTTTGAAATCTCATTTATTTCAGAATGAAAGTAGCATGGAAAACGGAACTTCGGAATTCGATGATACTTATGATTTTGACGAGCTTCCGGAAGAGGACTTAATGTACGTGGATGCTCTACAAAAACTAACGGACGACTACGTGAGGACGATAAATCCTACGCAGGAACCGCAGCAAATTTGGAAACCTTTCATCGAGGAGTTGTTTAAGGATATTCTTAAGCCGAATTGGCGTACGAGGTATAAGTTATGGGTTTACGATCTAAAACACTTGCAGCGGGTCGCGCTCCTCTTCACAAACACGGATAAAAAGTTGTTAGGTGATATAAAATTCTGTTTTTTATTAGCACACACTTATTTTGCTTCGTTTCAATTTTATGAGTGCTTTTATTTTACAGAAACTTGGGCATGGTGGTCTGTCGTCGAGTCTATGATGCCTTATTCATCCAAAAATATGCACAAATTCTGGATCGATTACGTCAAACAAATGTATGAACTTGAAAACACCAATCCAAGATCGCTTCGATGTGTTGCAGTCGTGAATGATTTAATGGGTTAGTAAGATTTGTGACTAAATTAACAAATTTTCACTTGACCTAAATGGCAAAGATGAGTTTCTGAAAATTGAAGACAAAATTTGAATTCGTTGATGATAAAAGGTTACTTTTGAGATGAATTTTTTTTTTTTCAATTTCCGGAAGTTAATGTCAAGTACACCGGCTTCATTAAAATGAATGATTTTACGTAAGATTTTTTTTTATACTATAGTTGTAGTGAGATTCGATCGAGGCAGAATTAATAATTCAGTGTTCTTGTTAAAGGTATCGCTACTTCATGGCTTTATTTCGACGAGACGTTTATTCAAGAAGATGCCTCACATATTCGCGATATGGTTCGGTACATGAAAACTGCTTTTGCAAATCTCGTTATAAAATCTGATTGGCTTGATAGAACGTCTAAATTAGCCGTCCTTCGAAAAAACGCACAACCATTGGCCGCTATCGGTTACCCAGAGTGGTTATTTATGGATAAAAAACTCGATGAATTGAATTCAGTAAAGGTATTTCGCTTTTTCATACACAAACACTTTGGCGAATATTTTATGGAAACTTGTTTTTTTAATAACTAAATAATTTCAGATGAATTTAAGCGAAACAAATTTGCTTGCTAACGTTTTTAACATCATGAAATCAAAAGTTTTATCGCAGCTGAAAACATTGAACACTGGTAATTCCAGAGATGTTGAAACGTGAGAGTTAAACTGAGTTTGATTTTTGTTTAAATTTGAATCGAAATACTGAAAAATATTTCTTTCTAATGAATTTTAGATGGGTGGAGCCCGTGGTAGTAAATGCTTACCATGTTTACGAGAAAAATCAAATAAGTAAATAATTGTTATTTATTGTTGTTTAAATGCTGTTATTTAGATTTAATTCTTTTGTTCAAAATGTTGTAGTTATTCCAGCTTCAATACTGACATTTCCGTTTTATACATCAAGTCTCAAGTAAGATTTTGCGAAGAAGTGTAAGACAAATGGTCTTTGAACAAGACGATGACACTTTGTAAATTTGCAAACGAAGAGAGAATACCTGTGTACAGAGATAGAATTTGTGCAAACGAAAACGGTAGAGTTGCTTTTTGGAAAAACCATAGTCTGAACGAATAATGAAATAACGTGGTGAATAATTTATACAGTGCGACCACCGACAAAGTCAGAATAATTAATTTACAAACTGTCATCAGAATGATATAACAATAACGTGATTGTCAAGCCGGGCGATTGACCATGTAAATACGAAACATTATATACGTCAACGCATCCTCGACGAGTAAAATTTCATATCACTTGATTCATAACAGCAACATGAGTTTTCATCATTTCGACTTGCAGAAGTGCGTTCGCTGTTGTGTCCATTATTCATGTGGCCGATCAAAACACGAGTCATTTATATAATTTCGATTTGTCAAGGTCTGTGAATTACGGGTTTATCGGCGCTGGTGTCATAGGACATGAATTGGCACACGGTTTCGACGATCTTGGTCGGAGATTCGACGAGTTTGGAAATTACAAACAATGCTGGAGTAATGAAACGATAGCAGAGTACGCTTCAAAAGCCCAGTGCTACATTCATCATTATAACGGATATCGCATTGAAGAGGTATCTATCCATACCTGTAATTATATATCAATTGCGAATTCGATTTTGTGTCGCAAAAATAAGACTGCACGTAACAGAACAATTACACCGCTATAGATAATTCCTATCGTGGAAAAAACACGAGAATCACAACTCTCTCGACTGTTCTCAGACGGAATCTTACGTTAATGGAGAAGCAACTTTAAATGAAAACCTGGCTGATGCTCTCGGACTAAAACAAGCTTTCTTCGGCTATCAACAATGGAAGGAGAGACACGAGGTGGAACCTAAATTGTCCGGATTTACGAACCTCACTCACGAGCAACTTTTCTTTTTAAGCTACGCCGTGGTACGTGTTCGTTTTATCACTCTCTAAGAGCAAACAGCATGTTATATTTTTGTCCAAAAATGAATTGTGTCCTTTTTTTATATTTTTTCTTTTACTCCCTCTTTCTCTTCCGCAGACGTGGTGTCAAACTTACACGCCGACGTCCAGACAGATCGCGATGAGCGACGAGCACGCCCCCATGGATGTACGCATCTTGGGCTCGCTCAGAAATTCCAAAGAATTCAGCGAAGCCTGGCAGTGTCCTATTGGTTCTTATATGAATCCCAAAGATAAATGTTCGTTGTGGTGAAACTTGTGGTAAAAAACGCAAGCTCTCCTATTGTAAGCAACTGCAGATTCTACATCAGCGACTGTGTACGCAAACATTTCTTTTCAAAACGCTTCAATAATATTTTATAATTAGAAATTGTTTTTTTTTCTTTCAATCACCTAAAATCATGATATTCAAATTTAAATTCAGTGGATTCGAAGCAATAACTCAATTCTTGAATATTTAAAAATCTAAATCATTAACTAGGTTAACGATAAAAATTGGAAATACTAAATCAATTTTAGGATGTTATTTAATTTCGTTTTGAATTGGGTTATCCGTTTCTGTCTTTGAACCACCAAATTTTAGTATTTAATATTTAACAACGATTTTTTATCAACGGAATGTTTACATTATATAATTTTATTTATAATTATTCATATAATAAATGATGTGAATATAGTATATGTGAATTAAATTGTCATGAGCGTTCAATCAATACAATTCAACTCTAAATAAAACTATTTTAAGTTCCATTGTTTTTTTTAACAAAAAACTGTAGAATGCCGAATATTTTGTAATAAATGAATATTTATGACTATGTGACTAGTCTTGTCATGTTTATATACATATTTAATTATCATTTCCTGTAATTGATTGAATAAAATTAAACATTTCTTTTTTACTTGCTGATAGATTTTTAAATCTTTTTTTTTTTGTTTTTTTGTTTTCCAATCAGTTGGGTCGATACGTTTTTATCAAAGCACTAGATTTTTTTTATCGGCACTTGAGCTTTATTGGAAAACATTTGGTGCATTTTTGTTATCCATTCAATCAGAAATAACAGGGATCTAAATTGTTTTAACACTACGAGTTAAATGACGTAATGCAAAATTTCACTACGGTCTTCAAGGGTCAGTGATCATTCTCACGTGTTTACTTTAAAAGGGGTCGCTGCTGAAACTGTGATGTCACGTTTGTGTCTAAACTTTCTTTGTGACAAAGAAGTTCTCCGGAGAATCAAAAATGCACGTAAAAACATGGATCATAATCAAAGGATAAGAAAGTAAAACGAAAGCTTTAGTGATTTGAAATATTGACTTGGAGAGAATGATGGCATTGAACAAAAAAATATATATATGCTCAGGTAACTCAAGTTCTCGAAGAAAGTGTTAACTTTGTAGTTTTGCGACGTTGTTTGTAAAGATTTTCAGTGTCGTCAGTTCGATATAATCAGTGTTTGATTCAGCATGAGCAGTGGCACTCGAGGTGAATGATGGTTTTAATTTGAAAATGAGTGCAAATTTGGAAGTTAATTTGAGTTGATACTGACTAATTTGTTCCTTTGCAGAACCACATGCAATATATACAATCTCCGGTACACCATCAGATCTTATTGCTGTTAAAACTAAACGAAATTTGTAAGCATTCATATTCAAGTATTTGCATTGGCAAGATAAATATTCTCTAATAAAAGCAAATGAAGGTTTATATTATTTAATGCTCTCACGATTTTAATCGAAATTACAATTTTGTTTCTGTGTAAGTTATGTGAGAATCAGACGGTGGGCCCTGATGACGGTCGGAATGCTAATATTGATCGTGCTCTCCGCACTTCTAACAAGGTTCCTGTTTCGGCAAGGCGAGCATCAACGATACGAAAATTGCATCAGTATTCACTATAATCAGCTTGAAATTACTATTAATTACTTTTATTCAAACTCACAATTTTAATATTTTGTTAATTAATTGAATTTATAAGGTAAAGACAATTAAACTAATTTGGTATCCGAACATTTCAAGTTGATTATAGTTAAATTCATTGCGATATAATATTATTCATGTGATTAAAAACTTTATATTTTGTCATTTTGAAATGAAATTTACAGCCGGTGCAATCAAAGTCAAAGACATCTGCGTTACTGCAGAGTGTTTGCAAACAGGTGAGAAACTTATTCAATATTTGAAACTTTTTGTTATCGATAGTAAATCGTATCAATTAAACAATACTAAAACTTGACATTTTATTAGCAAATAGCTTAAAGATGTCTATGGATACTACGGTAGATCCTTGTGAAAACTTTGAAGAGTAAGAGAATTATAAATTGAATATACAGTTGAAACGCTGTGACCTGATTTTCAAATCAACTTAATTTTTACATGACTTAACATTGTTACGTCATGTAGAATTATGAGATTTATTATAAAAATTGCTGTGATAACAGTTTTGCTAACCAAACACAAATTAATACAAAAAATTGTTTTTCATTGTTCATTCAGTTTTTCTGAACTTTTCATTCCGTTCATATTGAAGTCACGCGTGTATGAATACTTAATTTTCACTTATATTCATACAAAAAAATTGAATAATTTGAAAACTATAAAAAAATTGCGGCTGGTCGAGTAATTTTTTTGTCGAGTTTACATTGTAAAATGTTGAGTGTGCTAACAATGATTTTAATTTTTTTTTACAGATTCGTTTGTGGTAAATGGAATACCGCGTATGCAACAAAAAAATTATCCTCTCATTCATGGTTTTATGTGGCAAGCGACCGTCGGAGTATCAAAATGAGAGACGTTTTAGACAAATGGGACGAAGACCAGACAGGTTTGTTGCCTACCAAAAATGCGAAACGACTTTACAGGAGTTGTATTCATAATGGTAAGGTTTTTTTAGAATAAAAGAATAATCACTTTTCATAATATAATATCAATGATATAAGATTACTTTCATTTCTTCAGAATACAACTATTATCATACCAAAAACAAAAATAACACCGACGTACAAGTTTTAAGGTCGTTGCTTAAATCTTTGGATTTAATTTATGACGAGGAATCTTTCACTCGGAATTACACGCGGAGAAATTTTTTTAAGAAATTGGCAACCGTGAAACGTACGCTGGACATAAACACATTTTTCACCGCACGGGTTAATCCTTTCATTCTTGACAACAAGTATAATGTCCTTATCATGTACGTTCATGGTAATAGAGAAATAGCTAACAGTTTTGACGGAGAAATACGAGATCACGAAAAAGTGAATCAATTCTTTCGAGACAATAAAACCCTACGCAGCGATAAGGTGAGATGGCCTGACAACCAATTGTCAGCCAATGACACCGAGGATGATAACAATGATAAAAAGTGGTTGAATGTACTCAAACAAACATTTTTAGAAATTGTATCAAATGGCACCTACTTGTCCGGTAAATATAAATTCCCCTATGAAAACATACTTGATGATTTGATCACTCAGATGTACGCCGTAATGAAAAATTGGAACGAAGTATTATTTATTATTCATGTTATTGAAAATAAATAACATTTCATATACTAACATATCTCATTTTTAAAGGAAATTGAATCGCGGATATTAAATGATTTTTTCGATAATGATGAAGGTAAAGTTAGATTAATGTCTACTCAGGAACTTTTAGAGTCGGTTGCCGCATACAGAGATCGCTGGTACCAGTATACTGGAAGGAAAATTGTACTAAAAAGTTTTGGTATATGTACAAAAATAATTTCCCGAATACCATCAATTATGATGAAACATTAGTGTGTTTCTTTGTAGGACTATGATTTGAGCGTTTGGAATGATTTTTTTTCCGTGCTTATGAAAGGTATCATTCCGGAAGAAAGATATCAACAAGGTATACAGGAAATACCATTATTACTTTATGAATATGAACGTTTGTTAGCAATGACAGTACTTTTTGACGAAGTTGACAGTCAATTTTTAGGTATGCAATTAATTTTTATTTAAAAAAGTGGATAAATTAAAAAATTAATTGAGTATGATATTTCATTTTTTTTTCTCTCTATTTCAGAGATGTATCTTTGGTTAAATGTCATGAGCAACGCGGATCGTTTCATGTCCGGAAAAATAAGAAGATTATTCGATTCAGTGAAAGGATTCCCGACCGAAAAAAGCTTCCAAGATATCAGTATTTCCTGCGCCAACGGAGTTCAGAATTTTATGCGTAAATACAGAGATTTAATTTTACATAATTGAAGATGGTGTTAATTCATTTATTTGTTTGTTCATTATTAAATTACTTTTTTTAAGAAAAACTGAAAATAGAATTTAATATTTTATTATAAATAATCGATAAAAATATAAAATACTTTTTTAGCATTTGCAGCATTTCGGATGTTCATGGACTACGAAGAAAACCAGAGAAGGATAAATACTTCATTGATTTTCAAAAGTTTTGCATACATTAGAGATTCATTTAAAGACATGATCATGGATGCAATGTGGTTGGATGACACATCCAGAGATGCGATCATGAGAAAAATTCAAGGACTGAGATGGATGATCGGTTATCCCGATTGGATCAAGGAAGACGATGAGTTTGTAGAATATTATGGCAATGTAAATGAATTATTGGTATTCTCATGCAAAAAGTTTGATATGTTACCAAAGCCGAGAGTATTGAAATTCAAAATGTAGACTTTATTTTCAAGAGAACTGTAATTATTGAATAAGTATTAATGCAAATTCACAACAAATATTTTATCCAAAAAAGCAACGTTGAAATAATTACAAATATCAAGCATGAAATAATAACTGTCAAGATGTTTTGAAATTCAATATCTCTTTTGCAATATAATTGTAGAATTATTTTTACAAATTTTTGAAACTCATTTCTGCTTTATAATTTGAATTAAAAATGTTGTTGTCAATATTAGGTTACATTAAAGAATAACACATATTTGTATAATTGGGTCAAATTAAAATCATTTGGTTTGTATGGCACGTTGGAATCGTTGCTTTATTTGAACGAAAAAGACGAAGCCACGTAATTTTATTATATCTACTCTTATAAATTGATTGAAAAACCAAAGTGACGAGTTAAAATATATGGAAAAAAATGATTTCAGGTGGCCAGGAGTCAGTCCTTTGGAGGTAAATGCTTTTTACTCGCCAACCCACAACCAAATGAGTGAGTAAATATACGAAATATGATGATCAACTATATAAATTAATATTTAACAAGTTTAATTTTTAATAAAGCTATACCGTACGGTATAATTACATACCCGTTTTATGATCATGGAATAGAGTACGTATATAAACAGCTCTATAATTTGGCTTGAAATTCATGTCTGAACAAACGCGTCCGTCAGCGTCAATAATTCAGACTCATTGCACTAGATAATGATCCAAAATATAAACATACATTACAATTAATTTCAATGCCCCTCATTTGAAATTTCCACAGAGCGATGAATTTTGGCGCGTTAGGGATGATAATCGGCCACGAAATCAGCCATGGTTTTGATCCGCAGGGGAAGAACTTCGATCACAAAGGTGATTACAAAAGTACTTGGACAGAGGAGGCGGATTTTCGTTATAATAGGAGAACGTCATGTTATGTTAAACACTACAACGAATACCACATTCCTTCGGTAATGAAAGCTCTTTCTCTATGCTATGAAAATAATAATGAATATTATAATTGTGCGGTCGTGTTATTTTCACGGTTAAATAAACAAGTCTGTCTCCAAGAAATAATTTGGATATTTTTATGAACAAAAAATGTGCGTTATTGTTTTAGGTTGATCTGTATGTGAACGGGTCGAGTACTTTGAGTGAAAACATCGCTGATAACTGCGGGATCAAAGCATCATTTCGTGCGTACAAACAATGGGCGAAAAACAATGGCAAAGAACCTTTTCTGCCAGGATTTATTGAATACACTCACGAGCAATTATTCTACATAAGTTTCGCTAATGTAAGTATCGTCGGTATATTTTCTAGCCGGAAAAACCCCGGCTGAAAATATGACCACATAAATTTGGAGCTTTTTAAGTTTAAACTGATAAATAAGGGTATAAAACTGTATACACTACTCGGATGGCAAACAACTTTCAGATGTGGTGTGGCCGGTTCACCGAGGGATACCTGAAGCACATTCTGAAGAAGGATGTTCACTCGCCGAATCAGGTTCGCGTATTGGCGGCGCTAAGAAATTCACCGGAGTTCAGCAAGGTTTGGAAGTGTAATCCAAAGTCGAGTATGAATTTGCAAAAAAAGTGTTCGCTTTGGTGAACTAGCAAAATTCGTGTCGCAAAATTTGGATTTCCATCTGCGCACGTATTCGTTTTCTCTCCCATGCTCTAACGCATTCCATTAATGAAACTGATTAATTAATGCCAAGGGAGCACTATTGTTAATTTTTGATTGCGGCCCCACTCTCAAGTTCCCAGACGAAACTCTCGAAGATTATTTGCTTGTGGTTTCGGAATCTTTTGATTCCGTCAAGCGCATATTCTCGCTTGATGACCTTGTCAAAATCGTATCAAAATATTTATTCGGAAGAATGATATTCGAACAGCAAATCCAACGATTAAGTGTGTGTATCATCAGAATCAAGACTCAGTTAAGTTATATACCGACTTTAAGTTTTAACGGTGTCAAATTGATGTAAAGTGTGTTGATGGTAATGAGAGAGTTTATGCGGAATGTACTATCGTATTTATTAAAACTTTTGTAAAGTCAAATTTGGAATTCATTATTAAGTAATAATCAATGAGCTTATTCAATTTCGTTCATTCTTTCGTTTTAAGAATTTTTATTTATTATAAAATGTGTACAAAATAATCTGATTCGATCGATAACTTGGAGTAAAATTTGATATTTTAATGCCAGTAGGATTTATTTATTTTAACTACACTCTCAATCTGATGTATAATAATTATAATTGTAATTCATCGTTATTAATATAAAGACGACGAGATTTGTTGAGCTTGGCATTCTTTTATGATTAAGGTAACTTCATTATCTATCAAATTAAGTATCATAAATCCACCTTGCGTACTTGTGCAAACAAATTCAATATTCTGACTCGCGTTTTGTCTCGGCGATAAATGATAGTGAAGTAACGGCTCCCCGTTTTTAGCGAGCGTAAATTATTCAAAGGTTACGAGCAAACTTTGTCATTCGAAATCCGCCATCGAATATCCCGACGCGATAAAAGTGCAATAAATTCATTATTCCGCTCGACGCCTCGTCTACGATGTTCTTTAATAGTTGTGTAATTCGCCCATCCAATTACCCGCTTCAGCATCATCATAACACTCAAACGAATTTCATTTCTCATTTTATTGATTGTCACTCGACGCGGTTCATAATTCATTCAATAGCCCACTATAGCATCATCATAACTTTTGTATTATTATGAATGTCAAGTGTAGAGCACCTACGATCGAATTTGAAACATTTTTATACTATTCGTCTAAAAATAAATCCAAACATTTAATTCCACTATGATTGTGTTTATTATTCATGAATCGTAAATTCATTTTTTTAAGAAACAAGTTCTTAATTTATGTAACAAACATTTTTTATTTTGATTCGCTCCTGTCGACGCAAATTGTTCCTTTCATTTTTCGATCCATCGGAATTTGGGACGATAAAGATAACAATTGTTATTTATAGAAAAAATCATCTCTTTATTCATTCATAATTGTTCACTCTCACTTAACAAAATCTTCTTTACGACTCTACCTTTGAAATTGATTCCATTCTGTCCACTATTATTTGCGACGTCATATAAATTAACATTCAACGTTGCTAACTGCAAGGAGGTATACATAGTCACGGAGACTGCTATTGTACAATATGCTGTGAACACAATCCGTTCTGCACGTTGGTTAACGTTAAACAAGAAACAAGAGAACAAGAGCAAGTACACACAGTGTGCGACGATGCAAGTGATCGCGAAAATTACTCCGAAGAATTCGAGTCATTGGAAGATGAAATATTTATGCAGTTATCAAAATATAAAATTTATCATTTAATTTGATTTAATTATTTGTGTGACACATCTTGTCTTCTTAGTATACGTATCCGCCGTTCTCGCCGATGGGTTGGGTGGCTTCGTGGTTGTGGCTGTGGCTCTCAGCATGGCTGTGGCTGCTAGAGTCTACGCTCACGGATTCAGTCTCGGCAGCTGGGGCAACTGGGATGTAGGTCTGGGCTGGTTCGCGGAAGACCTGGGTGCTGTGCACAGCTGGCAGTTGCTCTTCAACATGTTCCTCATGGTGAACATGACTGATGGTCTGCTGTTGGTCGTAGCTGGCTGGGGCCTCATAGGTGGTATGGGGGCTGGACAGCTGGGGCTTCGTATGAAGGCTGAGCGTGGAAAGCTGGGGCCTCATAGGTGCTGTGAGCGTGGGCATGGGCATGGGCAGCTGGGGCCTCATAAGTGGTGTGAACGTGAGCGTGGGCTTGGGGAATGTGACCCACGAAAGGTGCGGCATGAGCAACTTCTTCGACGGTGGTCTGGGCTTGGACAGCTGGAGCTTCATAAGTTTTGAATGGGGTGCCATAGCTGGTTTGTGGGAGCTCTACTCTGGTCCTGGCTGGGGCAGTGGAGATCTGTTTGTAAGCGACACTTGGGACGGAGTGGGTCTTCTTGTTTTCGGTGTAGGTGGTCTGTTGGGCAGAAGCAACTGGGGTGTAAAGTACAACGGGGCGGGATGGGGCCTTGACTGGAGCCTGGGTGGTGGTGTAAGTTTGGACCTTGGCTGGAGCTGGGGCACCGTATGTGGTATGTGGGACAACTGGGGCTTGTTGTCTGACGACTTCGCGTTGGACGGATGGGGCACCGTAGGTGGTGTGTGGAACAACCGGAGCTACATTGACAACATTGTTGGTTGGGGCAGCTGGGATGTTGCGGTGAACCTGGGGAGCTCCGTAGGTGGTGTGTGGGACAACTGGTGCTTGTTTGACAACCTCGCGTTGAACAGATGGGGCACCATAGGTCGGGGCTGGTTGCTGATGAGTGGTTTCGGTGTAGCTGTGATGTTCAACAGAGCGAACCTGCTCAATCTGGTAGGTTGGGGCAGGAACTTCGACCTAGAAATAATAAACATTGTTATTGCAATTAGGAAAATCTTACGAGATTTTGAGATTTGAATTTGTTCGTGTTAACCGCGCAGCTGACAAATTTACTGGATATGTACTTTGAAGTTGAATTATATTACGAAGGCACATTCTCCGCGACCATTATTGATTTTACGAGTTAACAAACTTCATCCTCAGGTCAACATTGAATATTGAAAGCTCTTGATCGGAGTTGCGAGTGTCTTTAACTTTAAAAATCGAAACAGTTGAGTTGCCATTGCGCGCACCGCCAGGTCCCCGAATTAATATTCATCGATTCGACAACTTCCGTAACCAAACTAACAAAAACTTTCCATCAAATTTCTTCACAAGCCAAGGAGAGTCCTTATCAGATTCTTTTGATGATATTTTATATTCTAAGTTTTGGACTAAATAATTACCTTTTGGTAGGATAAGCGTTCCTAAAAAAAAAAAAGAAAAAAAATAGATGTTTGATAAAATGTTGATAAAATAAAACTGAAAGTTGAAAATTATGTAAGCGACTTACTGGGCGAGTGATGGCGACGTTTTGTTTGGCTTCCTGAACTGGTTGCAAGTAGGATCGGCTCGGCTGGGATGCGGCCTGGGCTTGATGGTGATGATGGTGCTGAGGTTGATTATACGCATAACCACTGCTACCAGCGTTATAACGAGCGTCACCAGGCAAAATATCTCGCCTGAACCGCGTGTCAGCCGCCGCCGTGCCCAAAAGGCAGACCTGTCAGAGACATTGCATTTCATTATTATGATACAGTGGCGTGACATGTAAAATGTACCATCAACGAATAAATCTGCAATCAACCGATCGCGTTGCAGCGGAAGTCGCAATTCAATCGCCTCGTCGCGTTCGATTAATTGCACGTTTTTCAACGATTTGTCTTCATCGCGTTAATCAACCGCGAAATTCGACAAGTCCGGCGAGCGCTTGTTATCAACGGTCCTGAATGAAATATAGCCGCGAAATATGGCAAACTCGTAAACAGCAAAAAATAAAAAGAAATATCCCGGATTGGGTTTAGCAGCGATTTACGCGAGCGTGAAATTTACGGGCTAACGAAATTGTGCAACCCGCTCTCGTATATGATATTCCGTCGCGAAATTTCTAAAGGCATCATTTGCCAGCCAACCTTACATATGTTAATAATAAATATTTCAATAATGCACAATACCGGACGAAAACATATACCAAAAGAGCGCGCAACTCCATCATGTAAATTAACTTTCGACGACGAAATCTCCTTTATTAGATGATTAAAGATGTTACGTTTTTTTTCGTTTCGTATGAGATGTTTTGAGACGACGATCACGTTACGAAACACCCGAATGATGATCAGCTTCAGATTTCGGATTTTGACGATGATTGAAATCGAAAATTATTTTCAAAAATAAAAATTATACGTTTTTTAAATACACAAACAAATATAGAATTTTGATCATTCTTATTTACACTGGTGAATATTACATTGAAATGTTAGTGTATGAACAAAAATTAACTAATTTTCCAATTTTGAACAATTTAGGATTGTTAAATAAAAAGTTTGATAAATGTTAGCAAACGTTATAACTAAGTTATGAATTTTCAAATGATCAATATTGTTTAATGTGCGAATGTTTATTTAAAAATGATATTTTACCAGGTAAATTATTATTTATAAGAATGAAATTTCAATATGAATGATTGGATGAAAAATAAAATTGTATAGAACGACTCACCACCGCAAGAAGGACGAACTTGTTCATGATTGCTGGAGATTGGTGAGAAGTTGTGTGTCGATTCAGACTCAAATCGAATCTTTTATACCAAACCTGGGTCTCCCCTCAAATTTCGTTTCACAATCTCTCTGGCATTGGGAAGAACTAGATTTGAATTGATTTTTTGTGTCCTCCCGCTCTTCTCCACAGCTAAACACATCTTTCAAAAAGTATCTGGCGGATGTTTACACCCGAGTCTCGTACAATTAACATGTAATGCAAATGTATGCTCAATGTAATTTTTTGGACACAGTGAATCGTTGATTTGGCTAGTGCAACTTTCGGCACCGCGAAATGCCAAGTGCAACAAGTTTAAGCTGAGACACGCAAGAAAACAATTGGAAATATTGTAATTGCTGGCTAAATTACTATAATTTTCCACACGATGACAGCTCAACACGTTTCTTGATAAGTGAAAGTAAATGCACCAAATAATTCGGCATAAAAGATGTATTACAATCCGAGATACTTTCAATTGAAAATTATCTGCGGTGTTTAATTTCATGTTCACGATTAAACTCGTACATTTAAAAAACTCTCTTTCTTGTTTGAATTTTTTTTACATTTCTTGGCTTTATGTTTTAATACTTTTAATCGAATTTTTTAAAAAATTTTACATCATCAGATAAATTGTTCGGATAATTATCAAATGGATTATTCTTTAATTTAATGAACTATGCCAGTTGTATTCAACTGTTTCCATTTTTAATGTTTGACATTTTTATTATCATCAACCAGAACAGTTTGATTTTATTGAAAATGTAAATCCATAAAATATGATAAAATTGAGTCACTCTATATAATTTTGAGTAAAATATTATTTAATTCACGAAAAAGTATACGGTTTACGTTGAAGTATGGAAAAAAACTTGAAAGTAATAGGTAAATGGGTTTTTATGGCAAATAATTGAGTATCATTTTTCTAAAAGTTTCTAAAATCTATAATTGGTTTTTTTCTCTCTGACAAAAAATTATTCTCATTCATATCGCATGATCAGCCTTGTCATCCGTTTAGAGTAATTAATTAAATCCTTTTGAATTGTTATAAAAATAAACGTTAAAGATCAAAGCATATGAGGAGCTGCATTTTTTCATCGTACTCTGGTTCAGAGTCAGACTCGTCCGAATCATAAATATTCAGATTCGAGTTACAGAAATAATATAATTTTCATATCTAGATTGACCAATTACCATGCTTCCAACTGCTTATATAATTAAAAAATCGATACATCAACAAATTAAATCTCTTTTTTTATCAATACGTTTAGCTCATCTGTCAAATGTTTTCAAAAAATTGTACAATATTTGGATAACCTTCAGTCAAAATCATGGTCAAGAGTGTCTTACAGATCGTGTTTCTTTGAAGACCAAATAGACAAAAAAAAGTTTTATTACCGCCGATTGCCACTTATGGTAAATTTTTTAATTTAAGATAGATAAACTAAATGTCATAAGAGGAAGAGGTTTGTGACATAATAATCGTAATCATACTACAGCTGCAGAATCGAACTCCTCTCTGGGAGACAGATCATAAAAAAATAATGAAAAAATCATAGAAGAGATAACCGACGGGACTAAAAAATTTTGTAGTAAAAAATGTGACTCACATTAAAGCAATCTGAATAAGAAAAAAAACAAACAAACATAAAAAATGGTGTAAGATTTTAGAAATCGACGCCTGGGTGTAATCACGAGGGCAATGCATTTTCCGCGGCGTGCATGTAAAAATCGTTGCATCGTCAGGGGTGAAACTGCATCCTTCTGAAATTAAAATTCCGCAGAAAGAGCGGTCTGCGGTTATTTATGGTTTTGATAACCCATAAATCTCGGTCCGAAAAACGCATGACAATTCTTGTGAATGTATAATGTTGTTTTTTAGGTTATATATTGGTCGCATCAATATCGTCGGAATATTTATTATTCATAAAACTGCGTCCGGATTGTAAAATGATCTCATTAACTGATGCAAATCTCATGCTTTTTATATTTTTCGCCTCCTCGGTAATGCATAATTAAAAAATGTAACCGATGTTCTAGTTTGGACCAATCGATCATACAGTAACATATTTCCGATCCTTAATACACCATCGATGTATGTCACAAAAAACGAACTGAAAGGTCAAAGGCAAATAATGATATTCAAGCGAGTGCGGTTTTCGGCATAATTTCAAGCGTAATCAAGGAAAGCCGTCGAGTTTATCAGCGTCCATTTAGATTCCAAATATTGGTCTACTTGGTCTAACGATAAAACAGAGAATGAGGTTGCGAAGAAGAAACGATTATGGAAATTTATTTTCCCAAAACAACTTGACATTTTCACAAGACAGCGAAACTTTTGATCAGAAAAAAGAGTCAAAAATGTTTGTAATTCATCAGTCAGTTTGAAAAACAATTTTTTTTTCACCGTAAATGGATGATCGATTTTGGATATTTATTTACATAACAGAGGCACTGCGGCTGTCGTAAATCGAGAGACAAAGCTGAGTGTTTTGTACTCTTGAAATGCCACCAAACATGGGGCCAATTCGTGTCATGTAAAACAATGACAACAAAAATGTATATATAAAAAAGAAGGAAGTGCAGCGGGCGGAAAAAATGGTTTGATTTACGGGTCGTGTCGGAATCGAATAAGTTGAGCATCGCGTCGGAAAGTTGGCCGGGCAGACACACTTGTTTGTACACAGCGTTAGTTCACAGCTTGATTAGGGCGCTGATTTACTGGCGCTCGCGTAAGCCCTTCTTTGGGATCGCGAACTTTTTCGGGCGTCTTGGACAAGTGAGAGCTCAAGAGAAAGCTTACTGACGAAGAAAAATGACAAATTCGTTGTCGATAATCGCACTCCATTTTCGCGCGTCTCTGCAGCGACGTTATTAATGAGAATAAATTTTGTCTTAATTGAAAGCACGATTGAGTGGAATCAAAGCGCCATTAGCACTTTAATTGCGGTAGATCAGATCTGCATGATTCGATTCGAGCTTGACCGACGGCTTATCATGTGATGGATAGCTCAGTGTTTACTCGTCAAACATGCACTTAGAAATTTGAATTGCAACGCTCGAGTGCCTAGGAGACTATTGAACGAAAATCATACCAACGTATACACAGTTGTTTCAATAACTATGGCCAAAATTCAAAACAAATTTGCAAAAGAACAAGCTGTTTTTAAAATAGAAGAACCGAACAGGAAGAATTTCGGCAATAAAAATTATTACGTAAGCGCACGCTCTGTTCATCGTTAATCTATTAACCATCTACGAAGACGAATCTACGGTGACCTTACATTTCTTGTCCCTCGACTTTCTCGGTAATCAAATTCTAATTTGCTTGACCGTCCAAGGGTCCCCAAAGACCAACTGCTAAAAGAGGTTATTTTTGTCCCGATTCTATTTCTGTTTTTTTTTTTTTTTTTTTTTTTTTTCACTAAGACCCATCCGTTGCGCAATTGCGACACTGCGTAACTATAACAGCTCGCATTATGTCATTTCGACCAAGTTGACGATGTGATGACATAACAGATACGGGTTTATTGAAACTTCCAAAAAATTTCTTTTGAAAGCGAAAATTATTACGAGGATCGATAAATGAGCGTGGAATCAAAAAAAATTGTACCAAAAATGTACGTTTGGGTATATATGATGGTAAACGAAGGATGGAATTTAAAGTCGAGGATTTCTTTTTCTTTTTTTTTGTGTTCAGGAGATGAGCTTAGAAAACGTTAATTTGCATGCAAGGCATTTCTGCCAATGATCTGAGTGATTACTGTTCATAAACAGGAAATACTCGCTTAGAGAAATTTCGTCATTTTCTTAACAAGCGTCAAGGCGGTTTTGGATGTTTCGGTTGTTTTTCGGGTGATTAATTATTTGGTTATGGCTTATTGCTTTCTCCTTAATAATATTGGCCGAACGATTGCGGTGGGTGGTATAATTACACGGTACTTGAAACACGCTTAAACCAATTGCTGGCAGTGATAGATCAGCTGCGGCATTGAGAAAAATTATAATTATACACATCCCTGATGCATTCGAATTTTTATCCAGTTCTCGTTTTATTGTTTTATAAGAATAGAATGATTTTTTTGTTCGCCCGGGCATATTTTACAGCATACATATATAATCGTATCTTTATCCTGACGAATTTAATTTCAGTTTGAGATAATTTTAAAACTCATATATTAATTATTCAATTTTATGCATTTTATAATTTTTTATCGAGTGTCTCTCATACATATTATATTAACAAACGGGTGTTATTTTAAATGGATTAATAATGAAATAGACAAATACTAAAAATGATGTTTATTTATTTAGCGATAAAATATTTTTTCTGTAGTTTAAAATACTTGAGCTGTGAAGAATATTATAATAGAAAAGACTTTCGGCCATGAGAATTTTGATTGGAATGAGAATAGAAAAATGATGGAGGAAGAAGTATTGTCAAACTGGTTTGAGTCTTAGTTCCGCTTGGCTGTAGGGTATATATAGGAGGGTATATGTGAGCGTTAAATACAATGTTTCGTTGTAGCTCGAGCAGTTACCAGATGATGGTCCGATTAGCATCAGTTAAATCATATATTACACGGTTCTAGATGATATCGAGCCGCGCCAAATAGTGGCTCAGGTGTTAACATTACTTATTACGCGCAAAAATAAATGACAACGCAAGCCTGCTGAACGCCTGGCAACTTATCAGATCGCTACCTTCAAAAGCGATGTGTTCATATCAAACGCGTGTGTTGATTTGCGCACGGCTAATTTATCGCGCCGCCAATTACACGCGTGTAATGAAAATTACTACCAATTAACGTCTCCATTGATTATTATTTATTTCGCTGAAAACAATGATTTGCTCGCGTGCAAAAATGTTCAATCGTTATTTTATTTCGTCCCTAATCACGACTGAATCTGAAACAGATTTTATTTGCGAGATGCACTCTGATCATTTATTTATATCTGCGGTGAATTAGCGCACCGAGAAAGCTTTTAATGGAGTTGATAAGATATTCACGACTCGTTCGTGATTTTTAGACTGAATTGATCAAGAATGAGTAATCTATTCGAACACTCAGAGGCATATTTCTCTTTACGTTGAAAAAAATATTTCCTTCATTTATTCAAGAATTAAATCTTGCCACTGAATTATAAATATAGGTCACTAGTCTCTGCAAATGCATCTTCATTTTTTTGATATACATTTTTCATCATATGTTCCTAGGAATAAAAAAAGTTATAAATTTGATGTATCTCAATATATTTCGTAGAAGTTGAATTTTTTACTTGAAAAAGACAAATTAGCAAAATCGGATGAAATTATGAGCTCACCGAAATGATAAATGTGAAAAAAAAAAAGAATTTTTTTCTCGTCGGTTTCTAAAGAAAGACATAATTATTTTTTGTTCGCAGGAGGGCAAACGAATGGCAGAACAAAAATGCGTCTGCGACCTTGCGTAATCGCATATCGGTTTTCCGACCCGAAAACGCACAATGGCTAATTTCCTGTGAAGCGAACGCACAAGCGGATTCAATCATTTGTTGGTCCTTTTTTGGTTGAACCGGCTTTTGACTTGACACTGGTGAAAAAACCGGTTCTGCTTTTATTGTGCGCCTCGGGTTTTCTTCTTGTCGGTGCATTTCGCGTTTGTTGTCATCAGTGGACCAAGTAGGATTATGTAAATAAAACAGAAATGCTTTCTCTATGTTTGAGACGTCGTCTCTTCGGACAAATTCGTGTAAGGCGAGGTTACGCGATGTTCAGCTCATGAAACGGTTGATAAACACAATGAAATTCAATTATTATCGCGCCCGCGGTTACGCCAGATTCGTCCCTGTTTGAAACGTGCCAACCATTTTCTAATTCTGCGAGAACAAAATTATTCTAGATACAATTAACTAACGCGTAATTACACGAGTCGGACGAATCGCGACGTTCTACAGCCGTTATGCACAGCCGAATAATATAATTTTAGTATACAGCTGCTGCCAAATACGCCCCAGGTCAGGGGGCTTCAGCGGTCTTACAAAATTGATATTTTGCCAAGTCAACGCAGCAGTTGATTAATAAGATGTTATTAATGTTGCAAATTATAATGGAATTTGAATAAAATCTCTGCACACAAAATATCAATCTTAAATGTTATTTCTAAATTAAAAATTAATCCCATCTTAAGAACCCTTTTACTTTTGCATGTTCTTTTAACAGTTCTTTACCTTTTACTTTCGATGGGTATCTTTTATGCGGTGAATTAGAATTTGTTTCGAGAGAAGAACAGAATTCAATGTAAAAGTCGAGAGACGAAGCTCAAATCTAAAGATGCAAGCACTCATTTACATTTTAGAGTAGATTAGATTTCAGACTTATCGTTAGATCCGAGCACTAAGTATAAATTATCCTTTGAAATCATATCGTTTGATAGTGTTGTTGAAAAACAGTGAAAAATACTCTTTGAATAATGTCAAAAGTCATAGACCAAATGACCTTTTTTCATTACTTTCACTTTTGTTAAACGAATTATTTTTCATCATTTATATTTGAAAGCACACGTTTGAAAAAAAAAAAAAACTGCACATAAACAACATTAGTTGGTAATTGAACAAAAATCATCTTATACTTGAGGGTTATTTTCTGCCATAAACAATCATCTTCGTTTTAGCTGTGCATCAAAAGCAAATGAAAAGAAAACACGACGAGGTAAAACTTTTTTGGAAAGTCTGGGCGAAGGAAAACGTAACGGAGAAACCGTGTAACGTCGGCAAAGTTGGAGAGCCAATGTGACGTTAAAGTATGTGTAAAAGGGCGCTTTAATGGTTGCATTCAAGTTGCTGGAAAAACAAATTTTAATTAAGAAACATTGTTTACTGGGTAAAATAATTCCAGCCACGTCAGTCAGATTTAAGGACGGCGATTTTATTTACGGTTTGCCACGGCACAATGACTAAGTTTACTTGACTCCTTTTCGAAGTTCTCATTAAGGGTTCGCTTTGGTAAACAACGCCGTCTCATTTGCAACTAAATGAATTTGCAAATACATCCATTGATCAATCCCTTGTCCAATGAGTCGTCGGATATATGTTTTCAATTAATGAAACATTTAGCCATATATAATTTATGCCTGCGCAATCGTACATAGTACCTTCGATCAATAAACAAATGATTAATTAGGTGAATCGCTCTGCCAACTCAAACCGTAACATTGTCGAAAGCCGTTATGTGCGAGATGTTATGCTAATTCTGTCATCGGCAATTCACTTTTACACCTAAACACATTTTTCATTGAATTAATCAGTTGTTTATTTGTGCTCGTTTAATGTCTTTCACTTTGTATGTGACATTTTTTTCACGTTCACAATTATACATTCAAACTTGATTGAATGCCCTGTTATATGCTTCGAGACCTCACCGTTTATGTGGAAACGGGTTACATAAAACCCGTCTAATTGTCCATTTAGTTTTTTCAGAACATTTTTATGAAAAAGGTCATTTTTTACTCACAGATTGAAATAAATCGAGTGATAACGTTTTTTTCAGATTTATATAAAAAAATTTTATCGCGTTTCGGCAGACTGATTGAAAAACAATCTGAGACGAATGTATACTTTCATGACACCTGGTATATTATCAATACACATCAGCCTGTGTGAATGTTTTCTGAGGCGCAGAGAAAATAAGCTGGTTGTCTACAATAAGGAGTATCTCAATAAAGACATGACAAGAAGGTAATAAACTTTGTGTAAGATACTTTTACAAAGACCGAAAGAAATAAAAAAGTAGATACTAATGTTTGTAGAGAAACAAGCGTTATATATTTTTTTTTGGTCTACGATATATTGTGACAAATTATTGGGATTAATTTTTGTCTCGTATAAACTATACATCACGGAATGATTTCAACGACAGTTTTGCTATCATCCGAAAGGAACAAATATTAGAGAAAAATACTGTACAGAAAAAGTTGGCACAAAATTGTGTGAGCAAGTTGTGTAAACAAATAACAAAGTAAAAAGTTTTGAAGCAATCGATAACGTGATAAAACGGAAACCAAAAGACATGGAGACGAGTGCGATTTTTCAGCGCATCTCAATGAATAATTTCATCTTTCATTCTGGTGTGTTTTCGGTGTCAAGGCGTACACGCCGTTTGTTTGGATTTTGATCAACGAACCGTTCCCCTTATGAATTCCCGAAACGCTGCTACCATCACGTTTTGCCGCGTTAATATTTGATGCAGTCCCAAAAGGCACATATAAAAGCGTACAAGTGAAATCCCATTTTCAGCAGCAGCAGCAGCAGCCGAAAATTAATCACCTTGAAAATGACCAAATGTTTCTCTCCCTGACAATAGATAACCATTCTTACGAGAGAGAAAAAATAGTTTCACGCTGTTATTTAAACACTATTTTGCCCGGAGGCGGGTGCGTTTGAACGCTGTGCTTTTTAGAGCACCGTAATATTCATCATTGGCACACACTCTATCCCGCATTCCCTTTGTTTTCGTTTTCGTTCTCCTTGCTTCAAATAATGATAATGTTTGCACCGCCGTGTTAAGATGTACTTAATTTGCCAGATGAAACTTCAAAACGCGCGATTCAATTACCAAGCGGGAAATTTGAGCCAGCGTAATTACTCTAATCCCGTGATAATTAACATTGATACACGCTGAAAAACTGTTATACACTATAGATATCTCAAAGCTTAATCAAAAGTATGTATCTAATTACCAAACTGTGATAAACCGCTGATAAAAGACCAACTTGCTTAGTCTTTTTCAAAAATTCATTGTAATTTCAATAACTAACAAAGTTTAGTACAATTTTATTGATAGCTTTCAAAAGCAATTATCTGGTTTGAAATGCCAAAAATAGCTCACATGCAATAAATCAAAACAAAACTCATGAAAACTTTTTTTTAATCTCACTTTACCTGGAAATGTGGAAATGTCATTTTTCTAGCTGAAAATGATCCAAACATGAAAAATTGAAAAAGCCGTAAAATGTTGTGGTAAAGCGATCCGTCTTTACAAATTTGTTTAGGAAACATTTTATATGTATGTTTTTTTATACATTTTCCTCCGGGCTGTTTTTTAGTTGCCAACTTTAGTTTAGTCTCTAAAAAAACAAAAACTAAAAAAATATATATATATACCTACCTGCAACTGATATTAAAATGTTCAAAGCAAATTTATGATAAATGTTTCTATCCAATATTCTGCATCGAAAAGTGTTATATAAAAGGAGAAGAAAAGATTTTGAGTTTCAGTATCGTTTACTTTAACATTATTCGTTCTGCATTTTTATAGAATTTCTTATCCGCCTTTTGAGAAAATTTTAGCTCAGACGTTCACTAGACGATGAAGTGAAAAGTCGCGCGTTGGGCAATATTTATAAAACTTTTGTAAAGAATTGATTTTGTGAATGCGAGCGCCTTTAAGTGGCAACGTGGAATAACATTGTATTTTGAATGCCATTGGTGGGAGGCGAGCAGTTTACTGGGGCTCACGGGGGACTCGACATACAATGTAAGTATAAAAGAAGTTGCCGTTCGGAGCAGATGGTAGATTGGTTTGAATTCCGAAGACTTTCAATTATGAAAATAGATTTATTAAAGTACACGCGATATGCTTTCTTAGGAATTAAAAATATTGCACGCGAGGTTTACAGAAATTTTTTTAAGTATAATTTTGACCGACATATTTTGTCGCAATCTTTTCGAGTCATTTTTGAAATTGAATGCAATCCGATACACGCGTATAGATATTATGCCTTGCAAAAAGTTCGGTTGTATATTTGTAGGCGGCAATGACTTTTCGATGTTATAGTGAATGGTCCTTTGGAGTAACGAAAAAACATTTTATTGAACGCAACGAAATGTGATTACTTTTAGTTCAGAGTACGAGTTTTATTTTACAGAATTACATTTTTTTTGAACTTACGAAAATCTTTATCTCGATGAACTTTAAACATACTGTAATAAATAAATGTAATAAATTAGGTGGTGTTCAGCAATTTCCTTTTAATTATAATTACATAATAAATAAATTATGTAAAAAAGGTTTTGAGGTAAAATTTATTGCGCATTTGTGAGTATTGAAACAAGATAAATATTGCATTCATTTGTCGGAGTTATTGCGAATTCATTACGTATCTGTATCCTCACGATACAGAATTCGTTTAATTTAGAAACTGGTTTTTCGTGTATTTCTGACAATCTCGTCAATGCTTAACTGTTCGCTTTTTTCTACTGATTGGCTGTTTACTCGTTTACAAACAAAGAAATTATAACGATTCAGAACAAAACATGTTTCTGTGGTTTTTTTACAGAATATCAAATTGTTATTATTACAAAGTTCAATTCATTATTTACTTTTATTGTTCAAGTCTAATACAAATAAAGTAACCAAAGGACTTTTTCCGTTTAACCTAAAAATGGATTCAAGTCAAGAGACTATCTTTATTTGGCAAAAAATTGCAATTCGAATAAACATATAACTAATCATCTTATAAAGAATTTTCCGGAACATTGTACGTTTACAAGCTTTCGCATACTATCAGTTTTGACGGAAACTCTTTTACTCGTCTCTCGTAACTTGATATCATTAAGATCATTGTCTCGCAGAAGTATACCGCGTAACAAATTTCGAGCGTTATTCTAAATCACCCAAGCGAAGTAAAATATGGGTAATTAGATTACCAAAACTGCTATCTCTCAAACCACAATGAAAATAATTACACAATTGCTTGTAATTCCAGGCATAAATTTTAGTGCAATACAATGCTATGAATTAAAACTTGCGGTAAGAATGAAACATTTAGCAGGGGAATAAATCCAAATCAAAATATTTATTCTCTTGTGCTTTATATTTTGCACTATTTTTCATTGATCCGGAGGTCTCAAAACAACTGATTGGAAATCCTCTGCACCAATTCTTGGTAAATCCGCACGAAGCAGAATTTGTGTCGCAAGCGCGAACGTTGAAGCCTCAATCAGCTCAGATTTTGACGATAAAAACAGCCCGAGAGACAGAGTGCAATATGAAACGAAAAAGTTTTTATGATTCGATGACATTGATCTTGATTCAAGGAGTTTACTTCCGAGGTCGGATTCGGTCGGTGGATAAGCGCATTTCTCAATGCAGTGAAAGTATATTATTTGATGTCGAGTGATACTATTGTGCGATTAATGATTTGACTTTTGCTTTTGTTGAGAACCGGTTCCGAGTGTGGATCAGGTCATTTGCCTCTATCAACTATACATCACAAATCGCGGAAAATAAGACAGTGAATCGACGTTTCTGTGAGCAATTTTTTTCTCAGGAAGCCTGCAGGTCGATCGTGTGGTGCCAGAGGTAATTAAAAAAAATGACCAGCAAAAACGTGTCTTTTACGTTTCAGTAGACCCACAATTTGACTCTGAATTTCCGCATGTTTGGCGGGCTTTCAATCGTACATTCAACATTTCTCAAATATACCGAATTTATATATGTCTCAATCGAAAAATATATTGTGTGTCGGGCAGAGTGATATGTTTTTGCGGTCGCACCATTTTGCCCTCGATATAGTGCCGACAACAGCGCATAGGTCGGAAAATATAACTGTGAATGTAAGCATAAAAGGGAGGAGAACAATTTTTTTTAATTCTTCGAAAAACCGTTTTTGTAATTGTTTATCGCATTTTCACTCGATAGGGAATTATATAAAAAGCTATTCGAAACCAATCGACTATAAGAATGTTGTTTATAAGGAATTATCAGAAATCTACGACATATTGTTAGATGATGACAATACGAGTTCCCATTGTACAAGATAATTTGAAATAAAGAAAAAAAACAAACAAACAGTTATGAGCATCAGTTTATGATATTGATGGCATACTTTCACAATTTTATATGTTTCTAATTCAATAGTGTACTAGTGTTTGTAAACACCATTGTGTTTACAAATTTGTTTTGATGAAATTGGTTTCCAAACATACTGATTTTAGTAATTTTTTTTTTATTTTACAGACAAACAGTCTTTGTATTTCCTAATATAGTTAGATGGGGGAGAATTGTAAATACACCACAATTTGATTTACGTTGCATATAAGATTCACTTCCATCAAAGTTTTAATGGTTTATGTTGTAACATGTATAACTAAATAACGCGTGCCACGTAATAGTAACTTGCGGAAGTTTCTTTACGGGTTTAAGAAGGACATTTGTGTACTGTCGTGAACCCGAATTGTTCTTCGAAATTTGCGTAATTTGCCTGGAAAGCACATGCAGATCGCGCTCAACTTTATTATCGCACGCTTCGCGAGCTCGAGGCAAACTTTTCTCGTTCGGCCATTGACTTTCTTGCTTCGCAAATTTGTCCACATTATTCTACGCCTGTTTTTCTCTATTTGTACCATTTTCCTTCCGTCGTCCTTTTTATTTAGCTATATTTTTCTGCATCGCGTTGAGAGTTTCTCTTCGTTACATAGAGTGTCACAGGAGAAAAAAAAATATTCTTAACCAGTTAAGTTATAATAAAAACCATTCCGAAACCTTCGCTAACAAGTCCATTTGAAATTTTTTTGTGTCGTGAAAGTTCATTTACAAAAGAGCATTAATATAAGTTACCATAGGTAAGCACAATGACTCTGCAAAAAAGATGCTCATGATGGTACGAAATATATATACGTGCCATTACCAGGGACTATATTCGAGCTTTTTTCTTTCACTAGTTACTTTTGATTATCCTCTCATGTATTCAATTTTATATACACCATCGCAGATCTTAAGTATTTCTTTCAGAAAATTCGAATTCGTTTTGATGACATGATGTAGTTGATGCTTGTACTTACCTTATCAAGAAAAACGATAGTGTCACGGAAGTCGTGTGACACTCCCATTTATAATATAATAATATAATTGTTCGGTTCAAGAGGTATAGTATTCTAAATGACACGCTAGTGATATATGTGATAAAAGTCTGAAAATTTAAATTTAAATTATAAACATTTGTATTTTGGTCATTTTTATTTTTCTCCAAGAAAATTTCATTATCCAGGCAAATCATCATATTGAAATGAATTTGATTGGTTGAATTTCCAAAGAGATAAAAATATAGGTATAAAAGGCAATGTGTTGTGACCGGAAATTTTGACTTCCCGACTCGGATTCCTGTACGTTCTTTTAAGATAGAAGAATTCGATTATAAAACAATTGCTCTTGCGATTGAGGAAATGATCGTTCACATGTCGGAGATCAATAATCATTTTTGTAGATTTCAAAAATGATCTAAATTGGCGAACGTGATAGCAAGTCAGGAGGAAAGTACTTTCTTTGTAAACAACAGTGAAGGTCTTCCTATATAAACGTGACGCTGGCCTGCATTTGTCAGTTCATTTACTTCTTCCTTGTATTGTAAAATCAGTGGCACACATCTTTGAAAAAATGATATACATTGTAAGAGCATGTGAATTTTGTTTGACCTTTCATTTTGCATATGGAAGTTGAAATTTACAAAATAAAAATTCATCTAATTTGTATGCCGAGATGTAATAGCTTGTATCATTTCAGTTGTTTTACAGTTGTTTTTTGTTTCTGGCTGTGACAAGTGCATCTTACTTCACGCCGGATGACCAATCTTATCAGGATCAACTGCAGCCAAAACTTATTTCACAATCTGTTCATTTGAATGAAGTTCCAACAAAAGTAATTAAAGTTACAAAAACAGTCGCTATCAAAGTTCCTGTGCCATACCCAGTTAAGGTACGATAACCATTCTAATCTCGTCGATGATTTATCATAATTTAAACGACAAGCTTGTTCGATTCTACCAACTCCTGAAAAACACGTTAATTAATCAACAGCAAAATTGCTTATCAAAATAATAGCCGACCCCATTACATTGGACGTATGATGGATTTTGCAAATTGTTCAGTTAGTTCGAATTTGTACGACAGGAAACGTGTAATTATGAAACAACAAACCAAAAAAAAAAAAAGTCAAAAAGGGTCCTTGACCCCGGACTTGATTATAAAATCACACGCGATCCAAACGAGTGTGCATTATTTATCAGATTTCACATACTAATCCTGATTAGGTCAAAACATTGTCATTATTAAGTGGAGATTCCATCAAAGTCAAACGTGAATTGCCGTTGTTTTTTGCTTTTAAAGCCGGGGCTTGAATTTGCTCTTGGCTCGTATAATTATACATTCGACAACTCCATGTCAAATTTAGCCCGGGTCGACGTCGCTCGCTAGACCTTAATTCATATCAACATCTCTTCATCAGGGATATAAGTCAGAATCCATTTGATCAAATGGTCAATCAATTCCATCATGGTTCGAATGTGGTTTTACCGAGTGTAAAATTATTTTCGTATAGCATGGCGTTGTTTGTCAATGTTATATACTGCTCGGTTCGACAGTTCAACAGCGCATTTAAAATACTGATGAAGGGTTTACGATTGATTGATCAATTGAAATGAAGTGTCATAAAATATTATTTGCTCGTGGGATTTTAAAACAAATTGGATATTGTTTCGGAGCTGTAATGACTTGTACTCATCAGAACAACGTGCGCCAAATGAGTTTGGGAATTTGAGGGGTCAGAGCTTAACGATGAAGCATAAATTAGGCTATTGACCTTCGACCCTTTCAAGTTGACAGATTTTTTTATTTGTAATTTAAAACGTTCAAACCTTAACATTTAACATTTGCTAATCACCAAAATTAATGGACAAACCAAACTTGAATTAAATGATACAAGTTCAAGATTTGTTTTCGATTGAATAACTATGAATGAATAACTTTCGACATAATTAAAGTTGACAAATTTCAAGTTCATGCTGTTAAATGTTTCTATCGGTTGTCATATGTTATGCCTTATACGATTTCTCATGGATAGTATCATCCAGGAAAAAGTGCAGCTTGTTAATTTGAAATTAATTCAAACTTGTCCCGACCTATTACAACGTGGATACTCGATTTTAAAAGCGCAGTTGACCTTTTTACACAACCAGTTTTTACACAAAAGAGTAAAACGTCTATTTTTACAACTAATCCAGTTTCCGTGGAACAGGTTAGACGAAATGACTATGTTGAAGCTGAACCGGTCCGCTAATGTAACCCGATTGATCATTTTCTCCGGCAGCAATTTTTGCTAATCACAGGCCGGGCATTTTTCAGCCCGTTGTTGAACGTGTTAAAATGATCAGAATAAATTTGCTGCTGTATCTGAAATCTTAAACGCCGTCATTTGTTTACGTTCCTGCACGGCTGTTATCAACTTTATCTATACTTTTAAAATGTGCCCCCCAAACGCGCCGCGATACGCGTAAAACCGAAGCGCCCATAGCTCCGTTATCGCGAGCTCAAAATATGCACACTCACATTGGACTTAATTAACGTCGCGGCCAAAAATCACGCACAAAAAGCGTGTATGCCCTTTTTCTTGCAGTCCTGCCGAACAAATGTGGCGTGTCAATCTCGACCAGTATATCGTCATTTTTTGTGCCTTCTCGCCCGGCGATCTGACCTTGACTAAAGGCCGTAGAGAACCAATTAAAAAATTCCTCCATAAATAAAGATAGCCCCGACAACTAGTATCAAACGTCATGTTGCTTTTTGTACTCGAGATTTCTCCATTGGGGTATCTTGAAAAATCCATTTTTCGTTCGCCACGTACTGATTGCTTTTTGCCGTTTTGGCAATAATGTTGCTAATTGACTGCCGTTTCCGTAGGTGCCGCACCACATCCCGTTTCCAGTGCCAGTCAATCGGCTAGTGCCGATTCCAGTTCCGCAGATAGTGAAAGTGCCTCATCACGTGCCAGTGGAGATCAACAGGTCAGTCCCCGTTGAGGTTCATCAGCAGGTGCCGCTTTTCATCTCAAAGCACATCGCGATACCCCACCCGGTGCCAGTGGCCCATCCGATCGCCATCGACAAGCCTGTCTTGTACCCTGTATCGCATTCTCTCTACTCCCCAGACTCAAATCAAGAGGACGATGCAAACAACGACGATGGATATGAAAAACATTTTTCCACTGATTATGATCAGTAGAGCTTAATTCACATTAAGGTATACACCACTTTCCGTGCATCAATCTCAGAGTTGGATAAGTTTTGTTTTCAGAAGAAGTTTGTATATTCGTAGAAATTTCAATTTCAAAAAAGTTTTTCTGCATACAAGTTTTGATGAAGGTAGAAATTCAATTACTGTTTTAGATTTTTTAGTCTTCAGTCAGAATTCGCGTGGGAATAAAAACAAAAATGACTATTTCACAAAACTCGCAATCTGATGGAACTAAAAAAATTCTTTGAGTGTCATTGAAATACTGATGTCATAGTTTGGATACCAAAACAGCTTTGAATGTTCGACTATAAATGCTTCTTCATAAACTATACATAAAGTTCTAAAACGTTGAAAATCTATTAATTAAATGCTTTTAAAAGACTGGAGATGATAAGTTTTAGAGTAGAACTTATTTATAACTGTAATTACTATCGTTGATTTTGACAAGGTAGTACAATATTCAGTGAATGTACTATTCATAACTTTCAGTTGTATACAAATGACTGTGAATGCATTTAACTTTGTAATGTTTTAATTATATTGTTATTGAATAAATTGAAAAATGAATCTTTCTCTACTTCATCATTAAACAAATAACTAATAATCAAGCGAAATTAATTATCGTTATTATTATTAGCTTCATATTATATTCTAATAGATATATAATATGTTTGTTGAACGATAATAGTAAATGTATATACACGATAAGTTGGCGGCTTAGATGAAAAATAAATCAAGTGGCGATTAAAATCATAAAACATTAATCATAAGATTTGTCTAAACTGTCAAAATCATTCTACAGATAACTCGATTAAAACATAAATGAACCAGAATACAAATAAAACGACACAATTAAATTACTTTGATTGTATCTATATGAAATCAGAGCATTAAATCTAAATCCATCCAAATGTCGTTAAACTTTTTCAGCTATGTTGTTAGATATTTATACATTTAATTGCTTTATAATTCGCTAAGTTAGATCAGTATTTTGATTTGATTTAAAGTTTTTGAATAATTAGAATTATTAAGTGAAATGAATCTGATGAAAAAGTCAATTTTTTACATCAAACTTTATAAACCACATAATGATGAAACAGCAGTTATTTTTCATTTTTTTTTACGAGAGAATACTTTCAGCTAAACTTTAATCATATAGAATGTTTAATTTTGCACACATTTAATCATACTAGAAAAATGCTGAGCAAAATTAAAACCAACTTCTAATCAAGCTCGCCAAAACAAAATGCATCAGAGATAAATCTGATTTACATTATCTCGCTGAATTAAAGATAAAATAAATCTAGAATAGTCAATTCTGCAGTGGATGATTTGAATAGTGAGTTTTATTTTTGATTTTGATTGATCCATAAAAGTTTGAAAATTCATCAACAAGCTCGGTACCATAACTTGAAACGTCGCTGAACAAACCATCCGAACAAAAGCAAGGGAGAATAGAGCGAACGGTTTTTCGTTCGACCAATTCTTTTGATATTCGCAAAAGTATAAACACGAAGACTGTTGATTTTGGCCGGGCGAAAGCTCATCGTTTCCTTCGACGAGAACATTTATTGAAAATCAATGTGTTCTCAATGGTACAAGGTAGTTTCAATACCCCGATTATGAATAGTTAGAATAATACGAGTTTCGTGATCAGAAACCAGAAAGTTCGCTAAATTCAGTATTCCCGCAAGTAAAATAACTTTGGTTCATTCTGAGCGACGCATTATTAGAATTCGCCTTGCAAGAATAACATTTCTAATTTCTCGTATAACTCGTTGGAATAGATGTTTCGACAGATTTGCTGCTATAAAATTAAACAATTACATAGTTTTCGAAACAAGATGGATTATCATTAATTATGTAATGGAAAAACTGTACAATGGAAAAAAAAAACAAATCAAGTTTTTCAACATTTTCCTTTCAGTCGAGCAGCGAACAACATTAATGGTATAGATAACACATGATTTTATGTGCAGGTACACTGTGTGTTAATTCCATTACAGCAATTGGATGGCATTTAACAAATCACAGCAATTTGTAATACTTCATTATTTGCTTATTTTGAGTCACGGTTACTTTCACTACTGCTGCTCAAATTGCTGCGCCGAGCGAGCCTTTATAAGAGTATGTACACATTATCGCATGACAGTGCGGTGTAAGATGTCTGCTTATCGGCTGTTAAGTAAGCGTGCTTTTCAAAATTGTCCGTACTGTGCTATCGGAAATTGATATTGATATTATACGGCTTGGATTCGGTCCTCAGAAAACCGAGAGTTCCATTCGAAAAAGCGTATTTGTACTTACAATGACAGTTAATAAAGTGTACCATTCTTTTCAGTATTAAGCCTTTTTGACAGGAAGGCGTGCCAATAAGAAGGTGCGCCTGCCTGCTGCAACGCGTTATAAATTCAACTACCGCTCCGGAGACTACCAGATTTTATGCATTCTGTTGGGACAATCTTGCAATCCAATTGTCGAATGGCAAATAAAATTGATGTGCTTTTTTGACGCTATTGAATAACAAATATTTGGTAATCTAATGACATGCTCTGTTTGTTTTCATTTTAACTTTTTGTGCAAAGGTCATGTGTCCAGGCAGCGCAACGCAGGGAATCCAGTTATTTCGATTCTGTTATCTCTATACAACATTCAAATGAATATGTTCGCACGCGATATCTATGCATGCTTTTGTAATGTTACATAATTTATTTATTTATTGCGCTTGGATTACAAATAAACTCATTCCACTTACTTGATGTATGAGAGCTTATGAAAAAAAAGGAAGCTGCATGGTGTGGAGTCAATCATCTGGTTTTTTTATTTGCAATTTCATGCAGTAGCAATGATAAAAAGTGATATATGGGTTTTATTATTTCATGTTTCTATTTCTATTTATGGGTGTGTATACCATTTCCTTACTGTTATTGTTATTTGTTATTTATACTCTAAATCGGGGTTTCATGATACGAAATGTTATTCCATATGTTACATGAAGCATAAATCGAAACAACCAATAAATCAACAAAAAAAATAACCGTAAAATGATAATCTTACAAAGTCAATAAAAACAACGACGTTTTCTTGCAAAAGAATCACTTTTATTTGATCGGTGACAATGGAATATAAAACTGAGTTCAAGTACATCTAGCCTCATGGAGTAAATGCCTGAAATAATCTCTGGCTCGATTGAGTAACATGAGAATGCAACGAGTTATGAGAGCCTTCGTCGAGAAGAAAGCTGAGGACGTTTTCTTCGCAAGGAGATGGCTGCACCTGAAATGCGTTAATTTCTTTTTCTTTTTTTTTTTTTTTCTATTCTTTCGACTGGATGCGGCGTGCAGCTTTTGTTACCGCGACGAATCCCAAATCAACGCAATTCAGCTTTTGCCGCTTCCATCATCATTGTACATGGTGAGTGCGCGTGTTTATTTAATAGTGATGGTATCCATGATGGTGTCCATAAAACACTGGCTGGTGGTCATAAGATACGTGCTTCACGATCGGCACGGCTACTGGCACTTTGACCGCCACTGGATATGGGACGTGCTTCACGATTGGGATATGTTTCACTACCGGGACATGAACGGGAACCGCCACTGGCACCTGAAAAATTTAAATTAAAAATCACAGTTTGTTTTTGCAAAACAACAAATTGACCTACGCTATATTTTTTTTTCTTTTTCATTCACTAAATTTTTGTTCCCAATTGATTTTGTTTATTTTTGTTTCAAATATTTTTTCAACGTGCACGAAAAAGAGCGATCGTATCGTGGGGGATGGTATTCAAATGACGCAGACGAAAAAATTTGTAAATTCACAGTCAAAGCCAGAGAGAGTGCTGTGGGGTTGGCGCTACTTTGCCGTTAAGGTTCATTTCGAATTATCATCAAAAAATATTGCACCAGTCTCTCTTTATTTTCTCGCTGGGGAAAAAATGTATTTATAGAGCGCAATAAGTTCATTTTAGTAGAAAAAAAGGTTTGTGAAAAATTGGCGAGTTATACACCATCAAAGTGTGGAGATATGCACTGACATTTAGATTTTCCGTTGCAATTTGTAAATAATGCATCTGTAAATAATCTGAGTATATGCTGGGAAATTATTTAACATTCCAATTTTTGTATCTGCCCCTGTGAAACAATTTACTCACCGGCTTTCATAATATACTGTGAAATCGGAAAAACCATCGACATGAATTTGCTCGCAATTGTCGAACGATTAGCAGGATTTTTGTGCACCGTTAATTAATGCACGGTCGTTGTACTTTTTTACGGGACAATTGTCCCGCGGCGTGGACGGTAAAACAAGGTCGTGATTGAATTTCGGTACGCAGGACGGATGGCAAGCTTCTGTGCTTATCGATCGGTCAGATAAAATTGTTGCGGGCACGTGCGTTAAATAATTGCACAAAAATATCACCGACGTGGGTTAATTTAAAACAAACCCATGAATATTAAAGCGCAATTTTATCTCGGCGAAATATGATTGATGAATAATATTTGTCAAGGTTTCGCATTAAAAAGGATTCACTTGTCGACGGGATGCGAATTAAAAGCTTCAGCAACAAAAAATGCGTTCCACTGGAACGTGAAAATAAATCCACGAAACGCCAAAATTGTTAATCCAAATAATCAGTTTCGATTATCAGCGATTGTTTGATAATCAAGTGATTTTCAAGTTTTATGAACTGGGCAAAAAATGGAAACAGAAATTGAAAGATAAACAAAGGAAAAGGATACATAATTGATGATAGCCCGAGTGGCTATCTCTGCTGATCAACGGCTTATCGAAAGATAGTGGTGCTGATGAAGAGAGATAGCTACCAACATGATTCATAATGAAATTGTTTAATTAAAATAATTCCTGGGCATTGCAAAATGGACGTGCAATAAATTTTGCAAGTCTTTTCCACGGACTTGCACAATCGGCTTATCGTCTGCTCGTTCGAAATAAAAGGATATCCTATTAAAACCGAGACGTTCAATAAAACAATCCCGTCTCCGTCTCGGACGTTAATTAACCCGACACATAACAACAATCGATGCATCAATATCTCAATCAATAACAAACAAAATGAATTACGTATCCCGATTGTTCCTCGCTGGCATGAAAATATGCGATTGGGGTCATTATTTCCCATGCAAATGCCTTTCACTCGTGCATCGGTTTGAAATAAGAAGACGCAATCGCACCGCGATAAATAAGGATCATTTCTTGCGAACTGCCTCTATTCTCTTTTTTTTTTTTTTCCCTCCTTTCTTGACTCTTTTTTCTTGCCCCTTTCGTTTAATTGAACACATTTTTACTATCGCCGATTCAGAGGAACTTCTTGAGCAAGAGTCTGCTTACGGTTTTATATATAGTCACTGAGTCAGCGCACGCAGATTTTTCTGATAAAACATTTGTTTGCAGGATTGTTGACTGCGAATCGGCTTATTGGTTATATCTGGGCTGCATCGCGATTGAAAATGCGAGCATTCAAATTTTGCTTGCGGCATGTTATAAGGAGGGATTTATCTCCAGGTATTTATTATTTTTTTATACGTTTCATTCATTATAAAATAAATTTGAAATGTGGTATCTTCCAGAGTGGATCGAACAAAGTTTGAATGGCGTGAAAATTCGAATTGTTTTTATAGTTTGTTTTGAATTGAGTGTATTAAGATTTATGGACTGCGCGCTGTTGAAGCTTTGAATATATAATTACCGCGATGTTGATTATTTGATTTATGATCCCAGCTATGGCAACTTTATATGGACTGGGCAAAATGTAACATTATTTCTTCAGCTTCCGGTAACAAGCATATAAGTGCTTTTTCAATTTTTGAATTATAGCAGATTGAATATTTCCAATTTTTATTTCAATATTGACTTTTTTTGATTCAATGAACTTTGATATTTGATTACACTGAATATCCAAATTTTTCAAATAAAAGTATCAATATCACATCTAAAATTTGATCCTCTAGTACAATTAAAAAATGTAAAAGCACTTACTTGACTATTACCGGAAACCACATTGGGTTTTATTCAAGGGGTTGGCAACTCATAACTCCTTGGAAAGAGTTACGAAGAGTTGCGAAGAGGTGTGAAGAGTTATGAAGAGTTACGAGGAGTTATGAAAAGTTATGAAGAGTTATAAAGAGTTAGAAGGAGTT
>JAAMPD010000561.1:53889-66839 GCA_025266255.1 Trissolcus basalis | reverse complement strand
AACATGAAAATTATACTAGAATGTTAGTCATTTATATTCGCTTGATTAATCATATTGAAAAAATTTTAGAGGCCATCTTCGGGTATTACGCGCGGTGTTGAACGAGTGACACTTTTGGTCGTAAGCGTCCGTTGCACCTTTATGATTATTGTATTCCAAGATAATCAAAGGCTTGCCAGTCGTTCGGTCAATCTCCCTTTTGTGGTGAATTGAAGATAGCAGCAACACGATTTGTTTGGTTTGGGGGTGTACGATACCAGCGTGAGATTAGGGGTGAAAACAAACTGCGAGGTACCTGCTTCGCCGGCGATTTTCATCGTGGCAGGAATCTCTCTTTTATTTTTTCGAATCGTTCCCAATGCTCGCAACTGGTAATCTTTTTTAAGTTTTTTCAAACAGGGGAATAGACGTGAACCAATTGTCCATGGTAACGTGACGCCAAGTACCCGGAATCGTCGTTCGGTCTAACAGCGATCGTACAAAATAAGTTGGAACAGAATCATTTCCTTCTGGTTTGACTTTTCCTACATATGGAATCGCAGATATCATATAAAAAGTTGAAGAATCGTTTAGCATAAGAACTTTTAATCCGTATTTATCCGGCTTATTCTTCATGTAAATACGAAAAACACATCTCCCTCTGAATGCGATTAGTTGTTCATCAATCGTTACATTGGACGAAGGCTCGTAATTATCAGTACAATTTTTTATAAAAATCTCCCAGATTTCGCGTATCGGAGCTAATTTATCCGTTTGGCGTCGTTGTTCGCGAGTACTTTTGTCATCAAATCTTAACATTCTGTTGAGATACCCGAATCGCTGTGCTGAGAATGAAGCACGATTTATACCGCAACCGAATTCTTCTGAAAAGATATCTTTAATTTTCAATTTGTTTTGATGCATCGTAGCATCGAACAAAATTATGCCAATATACGCTCGAACTTCGACTGCGTCAGTTTCATTGTGATAAGACTGGATAATTATATGATTTGATATCATGCGTGCGTGATCGCGTTTTATATGGTCGTTCGTATGTACAACAATTTTCTCTAACATTGATTCAGTAAATAAAACTTCGAAAGCTTCGAGAGGAGTGGTCACATTTTCTGCCGCATTTATCGGTGCTGGTTCTAAAGAAAAGTGCCCGCTTGAGCGCCGGCCCTGCCTTGCAGGTTCCTGTTGAGACCACTTCATAGAAGAAGCGCTCGCAGGTATAGACTTACGAGGCCGGCCACGTGCCTTAGTCCGCTTAGCAGCATCGATGACCCGTTTCCTTTTGTTCGGAGTTTCTGTTTCGTCATCAAAATCATCGTCCAGTCCCTCCGTCTCTGTGGAAAGTTCGTTGCTTTCGTGGTCATTGTCACGCGTCTCTGGAAAGTCGGCGTCCTCCTGTTCTACGGTCTCTATATCGGAGACAACAAAATCCTCATCATCAGAATCTGATGTCGCGGAATTGCCTTCTTCTTCACTGCTGTCAAGAAGATTTTGCACGACTGTGCGTGCGGACCTCAAGTTGTAACGCCTTTGCTCGTCTTCGGCCATACTGAAATATAATTATCATTTAGATACTAATTTATATGTTGAAAAGTTTACTTAAAAAATCAATTTTGTGTTTGTATTATTATTAATATAACAAACTTTTATATAAACATTAATATAAAAAAGATTTAATTATGTTAAATGAATAAATTTACACGTGACATTTCAACTATCAATAATAATATATTAACGTTGATTAGTTAATAATAAACAATAAATATTGACGTATCTGACAAAAAACACTTACCTATTGGTGAAATGTGACGTTTTATGACGAAAAAACAATATTTTATAAAATCAATTCGCACCGGTTTTACACACGTGTTAAGCACACTAGTGCTTATTCGCACCTCCAGCACTTTCTGAACGTCACAGCACAGCTGCTCCACACAAAATGAATGAGATGCCTTACGACATCTATCGAGAACACTTCATAGAAGTTTGTCGTGGAGGGGATACGGGTCCTAAAGGCTTTTTCTAGAAACGTCGGCAGTTTGAAATTTTGGGTGGTGCAAATACGCACTAGTGTGCTAACCACGGGTTAAAATCAACACGTTGTACGCGAATATCTGCCGGTCGACATGGCACTTCAAAAGGAAACTACCGGTATCGATAATTGGCTTAAAATCTGCGTCTGCCAACGCGACGGAGTTCCTCGGCGAGCGTTTCGTTTGAGGATTACTCGTCACTTTTTCCTCCCCCCTCCCCTTCTTTTACCGCCACCGCTCTTTCTTTCCCTCCTTGCAAGTTGGCCACGATGAAAAAAATATCGCGTATTTATTTTGTCCTCGATGTATCTGCATTAATAACGAAGGGTGGAGCGCGTTCTCCAAGTAAAAACGCAGTAGCTTACTTGGTCTCATCGCGTCTCGTCTTTGACGTTCTCACAGCACTGCTTTGATTTGTCCTTAGACGTTCAACTTGTTAAAAGATCTTAAACTTGATTAAAAAAATTGTAAGATGACAAGGAAAAGTGATGCTTTATGTTTTCGATACGGAAAGACAAAAATTTGGAAATTTAATAATTGAAAAAAGAGAAATGAAAAAATTTTTTAATGAAGCATGAAATAAAATGAAAAGAAAACAAATTTGTCCTAAACAAAAGTCAGGCCAAAAAAATGGAGAGTTAGAAATTATTAAAAAGTTAAGAAAAATATTTGTGAAAAAATGTGAAATTAAAAATGCGGTTGGAGAAGGAGGGGGGGGGGGAGAATTAAAGTACCTAATGCGAAAGAATAGTCTTCGAAGCCGCTGTTTGAGAGCGAAGCATTGTCTGCTTAAGCCCAGCATTCAGAGGCCCTACTATTTTCTTGCAGCGGGTATAAATTGCAAGGCCAAAGGAGGAGGCGCGCCGAGGAGGGCAGAAGAAATAAGAAATTAAGAGAGAGTCTTAGAATAGAATAAAGCTAAGAATTAAGACAGTAACGACGTTGTTGGAGCAAAACTGCAGGTGGAATGAACCGAAACCGCCAGAGCTTAAGTCCTTTGCGGAATTCTTACTCGTGCGTCATTTAACAAAACAATTAGAAGTTAACCCCTTCCGCCCCTTCGTTCTTTGCCATCGATCGGCCCAAAACAAAGTGATATTTACGAGCCAAGAAAGGCGACCTCCGCCGCAACGACACTTTTTCTTAAATCCAAATCGACCGGGGGCTTATCAATAAAAAATTACCCCATTATAATTGTCGCGAAACATAAAAATGTTATTTTGCAAAAACAAAATCTGGCCAAAGTTATTTTCGTTCGATCTTTTGTTTTTTTTTTTTTTTTTCAACGGTGATCCCGGAGGTTCTTGAAAGGGATTAATTTTGCGCTGCTAAATTCATTATCGCTATTAATTGCTGAGTGTTTCTGAAGACTCAACGTTCGTCGGTTTTAGCGATCGTTTCGGAATTTGGTCATCGGTATAGCCATTTAATGGCCACTTAGTGGTCACTCTGTACGCTTTGCCGAAGAAACCAAACTCGCTAATTCTCCACGGTTCTGAAATGCCCCGGAAGACGATCAACTTTGACCCATATTAATATTTTAAATTAATTGTATCGTGCAAACAAAAACTAAAAAAAAATTCTTATCCTTTCAAAAAAAAAAAATTTTTTTTCTACTCCCAAACCTGCGACAGGTTTTTATTCACAAAATCAACTTCTATGTTTTTAATTCAAGTTTCGTGTAACAAAAGCCACGTCAAAAAGCTGAAACCCCAAGGAAATAATTCACGCTAACAACGTTTGGATGTAACGTTTTGTAAAAATATAGTTTACAAGATTAGAATGAAAAAATGGATTTAAACTCATTTGTCCATTACTCGTTTTTATTTCTCAGCAAAAGCTCTTGCTATCTCTGTGATACGAGCGGGGAAAAAAAAAAAAAAAAAAAAAAAAAAAATTGGCGTGCAGAAACAAATAGCTACAAAATATCGCATAACGAAGTTTGACCGGCATATAACATTGTTGGGGGCGAAAGTACGACAAAAATAATTGCGTTTAAGGCACGTAGACGACGAGGCCGGACGCGAACGCGACAAGTTTACCAGCGAGGTTTGATAATTTGTCTAGCATCCGCGTGGAATGGAGAAAATACGATGTTTTAATATCGGAGGGTGGGCGAGGGGGGCTCGCCGTAAGGGCTTCACAGCTAAGTGGAGTCAGCGCGGAGGCAAGGGTTAACTCAATAGTGCTTTAACTGAGTTACTTATCGCGTACAGCCAGTATACAGATGGCGCTGAGCTATATGTGACGGAAGCCGGCTCCAGGACCCTTTCCGCGCGAGCTTTCCGGAATGCGATCTTTGATGGACGCTCGCTTGCTCAAGAAAATTTGGTTAGTCCTCGACCTTTGTGTCCTGTTACTGATGAGAAAGCCCAAGTGCGCTTTGAAAGGCAAGATCGACGTTAGATAGCAGCCCGTTCGGATGTCAACGTAATTAGCCGCGCAGCTTAATTGATGCCTGATATTGCCTGGACAATTAGAGCCATTAGTTTCGAACAGTTACCGAAAGAGTTTTGTCTTGCTTTCGTTTTCTCAGACACTGTTTCTAAGCCTGAATAAATAAACATAATTAGTGACTACTGTTCAAAATCTATTGAAACAACATAATTATTATTCAAGAACAATTTAAATTATTTTTAATTATAGATGGAAATAATTATTCTTGGTCTCAGAAAATTGTTCTTTAAAGAACAAATAATTTTGTTGCATTAAATGAGAAAAGTTTGTCGATTTTCTCGTTATAACAAATTGATAAATCATTTAATTTCATGCATATCATACATCAATTGTTAATTAATTATTCAAAAATTTAATTTGTTTCAGAAAAAAGAACAACTTTTTTAAAATAAAAAAGTCTCTTTGAAATATCAAAAAAAAAAATTAATTTGTCAAAAACATGAATTTCTTTATTTGTATACTAAATTGTGTTTTAACAGTTCTAAAAGCTACAACTATAATTGCCTTAATTATTTAAAAAGTACTCAAAGTAGAGAGACTAAATAAAACAGCACCGTGAAAAATGTGAACAACGAAAAGAAAAAGCGATAACGAAATGATGGAAACGGCAGCGATAATTTACGCATAAGTTCATTACGCGTCTGATGATTATTTCAAAGTGTAATTCAAAATAAAAAAAAAAAGAAAAAAAGAATAATAGCCAGACAGAGAGCCGAGGAAGGAGGAGCACCGTATATTCGGAGCTTGGCGCACTATTGAGTTACGTAACTTTACTTATTCCATCGTCTAAGAACAACGTAGATGGGCCTTCGTATATGCGTTATATATCACGAAGAAAACTTTCAGCATAGATAACCTACTTGAGGAGTTAGCCCGCGTACATGCAAATTTCTGAATTATTATGCCGCTCAAAGTATACGCCACAGCGGCTGCCACACAATTCACGTGTCTTTTTCATCCGTGCGTCTTTTCCGACTGCATCGCTATTCTCCTATCCGCGCCAATTACCAGCGCAATTAATCTGCGAATTGCGAGCCCCATTTTAATTACCTCGCAAAACTCGCCATCCAGACTTATCGCCGGCCGTTTATCAAATTCTCAGCTCCTTCGGTGTGTATAACTGCGATATTCAATCGTAATGATAAAAATGAAATAGTGCGCCCCGGGGGCGCCGCTTTGCGACACTAGATTTTCCGCGCTTCATATAAATCTGCTGACGATTTTTTCTTCAGTTTACCGTCACATTTCGTCAACTTCTTCCACGACCCTGTTGTGCATATGACTACCCTCTAATAACGTTTTCTCGCTTCCATCCTCAAAGGACTCGCATCGTCGGGGATTACGCTGAACAACTCATTTCCAACAAGCTAGTATTCCAGAACGCAGTGACACACGCGAATTATTGAACGAACGGGTATTAAATTCTATATGTCTTGCGAGTTCATAATAATTCTATATCAGATTACGACTCAGAACGCTGGAAAATCTCCCGTCTGACTATGTGAATATGTTACGAAAAAGGAATGTACAATTTCCAACGGCTAACCGGACGGACGACTGCGTTTCAAATTTTGCTATCGCGTGGACACATTTTTCATTCAGTCTATTTTATTTATTGAATTCAATTTGCACGCACGATTTCAGTTTTGATTTTTTTTTACCTACAGATGATGAAATATCAAGTGGTATTTGAGGGGAAACTGTTGGGGTGAATATTGAAATTTTGAAATAGTTAATAAAGATTGTTATAAAAAATGTATCTAGATTATTTGTGCCTCAATAAGATGGGTTGTGTGTTTATTGATCGTTCGCTCTTTGGTAGCTCAAACAAGTTATCTATCATCGCCTGGATCGAACGTCTTTACAGCATATGTGTATAAATGGAAGATAACCTGAGGGAGTCTGGTGGTAGACTGGAAAATGCAAAATTCAAAGTCTATTATAGTTAGTGACGAGACAATGAGACCAAGTTTGTAATTATAATTGTAACCAAGAAAATTAATAAATAATTACATTATTGGTTTTTCAATTTGTTGTCAGCTTTTTAATTTTGACTTAACATTGCTTACCAATTGTAGATTGTTCTTACATAAAATACAAAAATTAATAGAATTCGAATGATTATAACAATTCGTAAAAATGTTAAGATATAAATGAATATTTTAAAACATGCATTTTTAAAATCACCAAATAATATTAATGTAGTTTTTTGTATCAATTTATATTTTTGTTTTTTAATTTGAGCTGTTTAATTTTAATTTGATATTGTTTCTTGTACGTTGTAAAATATTAAACACAGAAATTAAAAAATTGTAAAAATGTTAAGGAACAAGTAAAACATACAAAAATTGTTTGCGCCTTGCGAACAAATTTCTTTACACGAGGACGAGAGCATTTAGCAGAGAGTGCTTTTGTATATACGATGCAAAGGGCCCGCTCTCGAAGATCCATAATGCGCGACCCTATCGCTTTGTCGTAAACCTCAATTTATTAACACTCGGTGTGTCTGGGAGATTTGCTGAATGGTTTTCAATTTGTAGCTTGGCATTCCAACCACACGTGAAACACGTTGATTGAACTTCGTGGTGTGTTTTCAAATAATCGCATTATTCCATCGAGCTCAGCTTTAGGGAAAAGTTTGATTCACTTTCCTGTCGTGTTTATTGTTCCAATGGGTATTATTTACTGATGCATAATTTATGCCCGGCGTATGTGATCGACTACACTATCATTTTTAGGTTTCTATGTTAAAAACACCTGAAAGACAATTCACAATTACAAATCTCGCCTTTTCATTTTTGCAAGAAACCAAAATTTTGCAATACCACAAACTGTGCAAATTCAATTCTAATTGCAAACTGAAACTGTCATTTATTGTCCGCAAGTTTTACTAATTCAGGAATAGTTGGGTAAATATTGGAAATTGTGAAAGAAAAAATATTGAAATATTTGAATGTCCGTTTACTCTCAAAGGGTTAATATGACGATTGTTTCGATTTTGCAGGTATTTGAGGGAACAAGCATAATTTGATCTACAACAAAATGTTTACTTAACCGCAAGTCGAAAATTTCTCAAGGGAAGGGTCATTCAAATGCATCGCTCGTGGCACTCATAACTTGTGTGAAAAGCTCACAAAGCTCCGACAAATTACCCAGCGCATACGTTACCCAAGTACTTTGCCATGTCACCCCCACCGGTGTCATATCTCTCTCCACACGAGAGCCTTAAAGTTTAGTTCCCCACTCGGGCGGATTGGCGAACAAAAAAACGACAGAAGCTCGGTTGGTTCAGACACTGATAAAACTAGTTTGGGAAAAGAGGGGAAGAGCCAAAGTGGGGTTCACGGGATAGTCCACCAAAGGAGAAGGTTTGGTTCACGGTTTTACGAGCTCGGGGTAGAAAAGCTCAGCGAGAAGGCGTTCCTTGAAAGCTCCGCCTGTAAGCTCAGAGATACGCCTGCACGACACGCCCCAGCGATTTCCTTCTCTGGGAACACGAGCCACACCGATAACATAAGCCAAGACCAAGCTCCGGAATCAACTCTGCCTTGGAATTCCACAACGCTTTGCACACAGACTGCAATTCCCGGCGGCTGCATTCATCCGGCTCTCCTATTCCCTCCTCTGCCTCACTGGGATGCAATCGTTATATCGCAGCTTTACATTCGGGGCCGAACGGAAGGACGGACGACTCACATCGGGGGTGCCAAACAGAGACCACAAACTTGGGGCCCTGGATGCTCCAGACGTCGCTACAAAAATTCGTTTACTAGACGCTCCGCGGCTGTTAATGATGATTTTAGTTTCAATCCCCAGTTGAACAATGGTCGAGATGTAATATGTCTAATTATGTAAGCTTGCCAGATGTAGTTTAAGGATGATGGGAAAAAAATGTTTGTAAAATAAATAATGTGATTAAAATTGAAAGTTTTTAAAATCAAAAAGCCTCGAAAGTGTCAAAACCGATGTTTTTAATCATTTTAATAAATGTTGGAAGAAATTAAAATCATTTTGGAAGAACTTTTGAGTTCTTCTGGGAAATACAGTATGATAATTACTGCGAACAAATTTTTCGAACGGAAAAATTGTTGTTAATGTTTAAATTTTGTTAAAAAATATTACAAATTAACTATTTTAATTATTTTAAAACATGGCCAGAAAACTAATTTTTCTTATGATTATTTTGTTTTGTAATATTAAAGAAAAACTGTTTTTTTTTTTTTAATTTTGTAATATTTGTTAATGTTACTGAACTATTGAGATCATTGATGTGGTATCTATTATGTTTGACCGAATTCCAGAGAGATAATAGATTTTTTATTTTTATATTTCAAGTAATTTTTTGTCAGACAAAATAAAAGCAAAAAGCATTTTGAGTCAGTCTCAACCAAAATATTATCGTGTACTCTTTACATAAATAGCATAATATGGAAGTTTGATTTGATTAATTTAAATTTTAATTGATTACCGCCAAATCAAATGTAACACTTTTTAAATAACTTGAAATTGAAAAATTTATAAAAATAAAAATCGTTTTCTGAAAATTATAAAATAAAGATATTTAAATATAAAAACACCTTTTTTTTCTACAGTACACTACAGTTGCACGTCAGCACGTTAGGGTAGATTACATGACTCGGTTCTTTTTAACCACGTAGTTTTTAACAATAATTTATACTTTTTTACAAGGTACCCTTTACAATAGAGAACTTGTTCTGTTAAAAAAGACGCAGTTGTTAAACCAACGTTTCATTTTAAACTAATAATTATTTCATACTTTACATCATTTCATTCACTTAGTTATAATGATTTCCTTTGTAATAGAATTTAGAAATAAGCTCATTATTCCGTAGTGAAAAAACATTATCAAAAACTAAAAAAATATGTGATTTTTAAAATTATATGAAAATAAGAGAATAAACGATCGAATGATAGTGAAACTAATTTGAAAATGACATACCAAATGATTCAATGATGTCAAAAGAAATAAAATGATTAGAAAATGAAAAATATCATTTTTTTTTGTTGACAAAATGGTTATGAACAAAATGAGTTGAAGACGATGAAGAAAACAGTGTCACAATTAATTAAATGAGTCGGCAATTTTTTATTCATCGACTGGCGCAACGAACGGATAAGTCATTAGAGAGCAAGACTGTAATGCGAAAGCTTGGTTCGCAGGTAGATGAAGGGTAGTAGGTGGAGAGTAAGCGCGGAGAGGCGATTGGGAGAAGAGGATGGACTAAGAGAGAACACGCGGAATCAACGGGGATGAGAAGGTGGGAGAGGGCCAAGCAGCAGAGGGTGAACCGCTGAGAAGAGGACGGCGTCGAAGGGAGCCTCATCCGATGGATGGTGGGGTGCTGGGGAACTCGACTGACTGGTGGGTAGGGCGTCAGCGGGGCAGAACGCGCGCCGCGACGCTTCAGCAGGCACAGTCGCGGCTCGAATGCCGTACAATGCATACGCGACTTCATGCGACACTCTTTCAAGTTATACTCGCCGCAACGCTGAAAATTCGCGTATCCTCGTACCATCATTTATACCCGCGTCTTTCGTTAACTTAAGCCGTCACCTCCAACATACCAATTCAATCACCCAAACGAATTTATTTTTCTAAACTTCAAACAAAAATCTGAACATGTTTTTAAATTGAAAGGCAGAAATTGTGACCGAACGGTTGAAAGTAAGAGGACATGTGATTGTCTGGGTTGTGACAAGTGACTGGATTTTGGGGGCAGATTCAGAGACGATTTTTTCAAAGATGTGCACCGGTGACAAGACTCTAGAACTGGTGATGTGAACAGTGTGATGGAACCGAGGTTGTGTGATGTGGACGAGAATCAGGCCCAACGAACTAGGACTTCAAATTCGATCGGCTAAAAATTCGTCTTTGGCACCTGTTTGAAGTTTTTCGATAAACCATGGCGGAAGTAATCGAGGAATAATTGATGAGAAGGGCATGGATTTTCAGAGTGCAATGGAGACGTTCGCCGAGGCTTGGGTGGCCGCCAATACCAAGACAGAACAAGTCCAGGTACAATTTCCCCCCCCCCCCCCAATGACAAATTAGTTCGAACGAGAAACAACGCTTTGGGAACAAAATATTTTGTTGCCACTGAATTTGTTTGATTTGTTTTTACGTGTTAACTATTTTCAAATGTTTGGAAAGTGGGGTAAAAAATATTTCTTTCTAAAACTTTAATTTATGCAGTGCTGCGAGGTAGTTTGAATATTCGTATTGATATTTTTAATGTTGTGTGGATATTGGCATGTTTTAATAGTATAAAACGAAATCGACAGGGATTATATACAAATATAACATTCGTGTTCGGGATCATGGTACATTGTTTTTGAAATACGAATTAATATCGTCTGATTGGATAAAATATGCATTCGAACTATGGTAACTCGGCGATAAAATAATATCATTTAACAAAATAAAATGTAAATATGCAACAAAGAAAATGACCATTCAATAAATTATTATTATAGACCAGGTAATCTGTTTTAATCTATTTTCCCGGATTTTTTACAGTTACAACAATTATTTGGAATTAGAATTTTTGTTTGTTCTTCTTTATTGGCAAAATTCAATTGACGCTGAAAAAATTTTCAATCGAAATGAAACATTGACGTAGGTGTAAATCAAATCTAAATTTTGTTTTTGATAACAACATAAATCGGCATTTTCTTGGTTTACATAAAGTCTTAAGATTTCACAAGATTTACCATTAGACTTTTTGACTAATCAAATAGATAATCCCGTGACTCAACGGATTATCGCATTAATCTTCTATTTAATGGAAAGCCAACAAAAACGAAGTATTTTCATCAGGTATAAGATAAATTACGATTTTTTTTAAGTTTCACTATCTACAGCTCAATAATATTTAACATTTTTATAATCAAATTATGTCATATCCAATATTGATATGCTTCAATTAATTTAACTGTATGTAATTAAATTACAACCAATTGGAAAAAAATTCATCCATCGAATAATTTAACTGAAATTGAAAGTTTGGACATCATAACATATTCATATTCATATTATATTCATAGCTGACAATGCTATAGAAAAAAGGTCGTAAAATAAAAGCAAAAGAAAGAATGCCGCGAATCAATTTTAATTTAAAACAAACGATAAAGATACAAGAGAAAAATTTTATTACGATGTTATAAAATTCAAATGAGACGTATAGCCGAGTACAAGAACTGTAGTGATTCAAGTGTCGAGTCACAACCCCTTGGAATATTATACAGGCAATTGGCCACCCCTCTGATTTCAGCTTCTTTAACGTTCACAGCTTCTTACTGATCAACAGGGTTCAAAGCGTCATACACATTTCTGTCATTCACTCTACATCAATCTCGAGATGAAATTTTATGAAATGTAATTTCACCAAATTTAATTTTTTTAATCACGTCAAATAGTCACTGACTTTTATCAATTTTTTCCCTCTTAAAAAAATAACAAAATATGTTATTTCAATAATTAAAATAGAAATTTAAAAAAAAAACTCCATCCGAAATAAAATATGCAATTAATTGTGGGAATGATGAAATAAAAAAATTAATCATAAGTGTAAAGTTAAAATTTCAAATGAAAATAACAAAAGTAACAAAATATTTTATTCAAATAATTGAAATAGAAATGTCAAAAAACTTGATTTGAAATAAAATATGCAATTAATTGTGGGAATGATGAAAATAAAAAAAAAAATTAAAAGTGTAATGTTAAAATTTTCCAAAAAAATGTAATAATAAAGATTGAAAGGAAAGAAATTTTCTGCTCGATTACATGGTGAATCGATTGAGCGTATAACAAAAGGTGGGATCGTGTGAAAAAATGCGAGAGCTCAACGCGGCTCTCGGTTTTGTGTTTCTCGGCGAAGAATTTGCCTAACTGGAACAGAGACGTTAACGTTACAAAGATACAGAAAGGGAAGCAGATAATCCTTCATAAAACCGCGCACTTTTATCTGTGCGGTGGCTTACACGCGAAATGGCTTGTTGTGTTCAAAAGTACAAACATATAGGGGGTCACGGGTGCTGACCACGATACGGATGTGCCCCTGCCTTCTTCCTGTGCCATGACCACGTTTCTGGCTCGGCATTTGGTGCAATAAGACCGCGAACGCGTTTGCGGACGAAGCTCTCGTTCGCGGCTGGAAATGCAAAAAAACAAAGAAACGTCCATTTCTTTGACCGCGGCGCGTGAAAACCGGAAGTCAAATTGCGGCTCGACTGCAGATGCTCAATTTGGCGGTTTGATTGGCCCAATAAGATACGGCCCTTCGTCCATCACTTTTGATGCTTGCAAATTTTTGAATTACACGGAAACGGGGCTGGGATCAAACGTGAAAAAACATATGCTTGGCCAAACCGACAAGTTTTTTTTTCACTTTCTTTCAAATTTTTTTTTTTTTTTTTTTTTTTCGTAAGTTCTATTGTATTCGTTTG